>PVLA01007376.1:0-106313 GCA_004027455.1 Hydrochoerus hydrochaeris | reverse complement strand
GATTACCCTTCTGCAAGGCTAATGTGCTGTCCCATGCCTACTGCTTGCATCCAGATCTGATCCGCCTGCCCTGTGGTGACATCACCATCAATAATATCTTTGGTTTATTCATTGTCATCTCTACCTTTGGCCTGGATTCAGCACTAATTCTTCTCTCATATGTGCTCATACTTCGTTCTGTACTTGCCATTGCTTCCCGTGAGGAACGGATAAAGACACTCAACACATGTGTGTCACATATGTGTGCTGTGCTTGTATTCTACGTACCAATGGTTGGTGTATCCATGGTTGCTCGCTATGGGAGGCATGCCCTGCACTATGTGCACACCCTCATGTCCCTTATTTATCTATTTGTGCCTCCCATGCTCAATCCTGTCATCTATTCCATAAAAACCAAATAAATTTGTCATAAGCTTTGCAAAATACTGCTGGGAACTAAATTCTGAGCAGAACATGTGTTGAAAGTCAAGATCCAGAGGATGTTTTCATTTAGTGCACATACATGAGTTTTTAAGCAAATTCTTTACTGGCAAGGATTTTTTTTTATTTCATAGAAGACAAAATCAAGATAAATAAATCAGAATAAAACCAATCAAAACCAACCAGTGCAAGTGATACAAGATTTCTAACTTAATGAAATCCATGATAGTTACTATAATGCCACGTGTTGTCTTAAAAATAACTGCAGATACCTTCAGACATAGTAAAAATCAAACAGAATAGAATAGAGTAAAAACAATAAAGTAAAACTATTAATGCAGTAAAGGAGCTCAAAACTAGACAATAGTAAATCCAAAATGGCTACCATAATGTCTTGCCATCTTCAAAATAGCTGCTCATGCCATCAGATATAACAAAATTAAACCAAACAAAAGAGAGCACCACAATGAAAATGATACAGGACTTCAAAACAAGACAATGGTGAATCAACAATGGCTAACACCCTCAGAAAGAGTTCCCCTCAGCTGCCACACCATGTACTGCTCTTCTATGAACAGATGATCAGACCACTTGGCCTTAGAAGAAATTTTTCTTATTCTTTTGGTTGCAAACCTTAACATAAGGGTCCTGCCATCAGATGTTTGAGGAAATCTTTCAATAGATAAGACCCAAGACAACAGATTTTTCTAAGGTAAGATGAGTCTTAATTTAGACAACAGATACTTTCTCAGTTTCTTTCTTTTTCAGTCCAAAAATACACAACTTCTATTTTGTCATAATTTGCTCCAGTTTTCCCTATTTGAAGTGCATCATCACATGACAAGTTATCTATTAACATGAAAATACTGTCATAATGGGCAAGGAATTTTTTTCCAAAAATGTGCCCACATGATATTTGTTGAAATTCCATATACACACACCAAAAGAGTTATGCATACCAAAACTGATTTTACATAGCACATATTCTCCATCCAGTCTTTAAAGTAAGAGAAATGCAGTATAGGTAAATTATATTAAATGATCTTTTAATCATTATTAAATTTTATGTTATAACTTAAATTGTATGTCTATGTATATAAATTAACAAATAAGGAAATAATGAAGTTGGAGGACTGTAGAGAAATTGTATGAATTGGAAACTTGTTCTGTCCAAACTCACAGTCTGGTAAGACTTGTAAGGCTTTTTTTATGTTCAAAGAAAAAAAATTAAGAAATTAAACACTGAGCTAAGAAATTATGAATGAATAGGATATTTTATAAAATGATTGAAAATACTTAAGTAAATTAATGTGAAGCTAAAAAAGTGAAAGTAATTTAAAAATCCTGGTCTTTTAAGAAGCTTACAAAGTCACTGAATTTCTGCAAAGTGTAATCAAGTGGAAAAATACAATTTAGACATCAGGTTGGACATATTTAAAAAATTATGGTAGAATATTCTAGAAGAGACTCCTCCTTGATATTCAAGGAGTTCAGTACACATTGCTAAAATATCATTATTTCAGTCCTCATTTTCCTCATTTCACACTCACCTGAAGCCAGTTCTGGTCAACATATTTTCTTAGTGGACAAAGAGTAACCCATGATGTGTGAGTTCCATGTAAGGAAGAAATAAAATCCTCAGAGAATGAATAAAGGATTCTTTGGCACTGCTCATTTGATTTTAGACCTGTGATCATATCCAAATACTACAAGGGTCATTAGATTTAAATCCTAGGCATCTCACATATTTTATGACAATGGGAAAATTAGCTCACTGGACCTCTAATTCCAACAATGCAAAGTACAGATAAAAATAGTAATCTTTTAGAAGGTGGTTGTGAAGTTTAAATAAATTAATAAACCAAACGAGAGAACAAAACACTCAACAAAATTAACTTGATGTTACACTGGGAGTAAATCTTTATAATCTGCAATAATAAGACATCATGATTATTGTAGGTGAGCAACTGGAAAAGGTTTCTGTTGAAATGACTGTTGGGTCAGAGATTTCTCTAGTGCTCATTGGCTTGGATTAAGTAAGTTAGAAAAGTGTTCTCCTTGATATGTGGAATGTAAAAAAGATGACAAGAATGTAGGAGGAAAAGTATTGCTAGACAAGAGAAAGGGAAGAACAGGGAAGGAAAGAGAGCTTACAGACAGGTAACAGAGTGCATAAATATCATTGAAATATATTACACAGCTTGAAATTCCAAAATGAAATTGGAGGAATGATGGTGCAATGAGTGGATTATGAGAGAATGATTTCAGTATGTGCATGTTAAAAAAAAAGAAGAGTAATTCAGTGATGTTACAAAGATTTTATCATAGAAATAAAAAGTATTGTGCATGGAAATTAGTTTGCTAAAAGTAAATCAAGTAAATGCTCAGATATGGGTCATTCTGCAACAGGGTTTTTTAAGGCTGATATCTATGGAGGTAAAGTGACAGAAATATCATAGATTAGGAGAGTGTGTAGTTCTGGCCATATGGTGACAAACATCCTCACTTGGCAATGACAGAGATTTTTCTGGTGCATGACTTTCAGGGCTAAATTCCAGGCAGTTCCAGGCAAGCCAGGATGTTTACCATATTTGCTTGCTCTTGATAATTAGCCTTTTAGGGGTTATATTATTTTATTTCTGAAATCTGTTTAGAGTTGTGGTGTAGTTAATGTAAAAGCTCCTAATCTGAGAATTAGGGAGAATCCATGGATGTGATATTTAATCAAACTCTTACTGAGTTCCTGAATACATTCTTCTGGGTCTCAGTTTTACATACTGAGTAACATAGTGTGTGGATTATTCAAAGAAAACACAGTTCCCTTCTCGGTCTTCATTTCCTTGAAATCTCTAAGGAGGAAAAATGACATACCACAGAGGAGTGATTCACTTGAGATTTTTCATGTTTCCTGTGGCTAGCCATGCCTTTCATTTCATGCATTTATTCAGAGCCGAGCAGACCCAAGAGAGTCTTTGGAGTCTTTCTTTAAATGTTGAGGATGAAACCCAGGAGGGTCTTGCCCATACTAGGCAAGTGCCTAGCCACTTACATACATCTTCATCTTGCCAGGAATTTTTCATAGGTAAATTTATATACCTTAGAACGGGTATCAGATGAAGGTTGGCACTCAGGCTATATGCAGGATATATTTCTCCTTTTATTGACTGAACACTTAGCTCTTTCCTGTCTTACATCAAAGATATCTAGAGGAGGTAAATTGAGAGACCCTTCAGAGAAACCCTTAGGAACCCTATTTAAATGTACCTGGGTTACAAAAATTTGAAGGAAAGGCTGTCTGTAAGTGAAATTTGTATATTTTTAGCTTCTCACTTCTACTCTAGTCACATCCCATGTAAGTCTTGATACCTTGAATCACAATATGCTGTTCTTGGGGCTGGAGATTTAGCTCAGCGGCATAAGCACCTGCCTTACAAGCACGCAGTTGTGAGTTTGATCCCCGGTACTGATTAAAAAAAATATATACTGTTCTCTCATTCTCACAGCTTGTCTCAATGGATCCTAATTTTTGCAGACCTAATGCAAAGAAGCAGCTCAGGTTTTGCTTGATATAAATGCTTCAGTATGATTAACTTTGGGCCAATTTTTTCATTAGACAGTTGTGATACAAATGGTGATACAAGGAAAGAGAGTCTTTGGTGGGGAAATGGAATGTAGGAAGTCAGTTTGGAGATAGAAATGGAGAACCTGAGCCTCTCAACAATATTATCCATTGTTGTGTTTTTGATTGCTATTTATTCAGTGTTGTTTTGCACTAGAGATCTGAGCATGCACCTTAGATAGTTTACTCTGAATTACTTTTTTTATCTTACAAGTGTGAAAATAGTATATGAAGGAGTTAATTAAATTCATAGCAGGCATGATGCAAAAGTGAGATAAAGTCTGAGTTTTTCAATGGTAGGAGTACAATTTTACCTAGTGTAATTGTTTTATACCTTAACATGCACGTTATTATGTCTTCTTCCTAAAATATTTTATTTAAGAGCCAGAGGTTTAGCTCAGCAGTGTAAGTGCCTGCTTGGCAACCACGAGTTTGTGAGTTCAATGCCCAGTACAAAAAAATTATTTAATAAATACTAAAAAATTAGAATTTCTAGGGTAATCTGTGAGTCTTGGTCCAGGGCTTCCTATGCTAATTTATTTGACAAATAATTGAAGATAAGATGAGAAGAAAGAGAGTCATAAGAGCTTACAATTCGCTATGAGAAACAATTATTTAAGAGCACATAGCAGGCAAACAAGCATGAGAAGTGGTCACTGATTAAAATAATTGGAACAGGATAAATTCCTGGATAGGGACCTGCTGCTACACAGCATGGTAAGGGCTTGACATTTTACTTGCATTTTTATTTCAAAAGGTAAATCAAGCCATTGAAAGGTTTTAATAAAAATGTAGTATTCTTTTATTTGTACTGTCATTAATTGTTTTGCTGATTTGTGTAACATAGAATAGAAAGAGTCATGACATTAAGCGAGATGGTGAGTGCAGAAGACTGTTCTAATATACTGAAGCACATTTAGAAATGAGTTACCAGTGGAAATAAATTGAGAGAGAAATGCTAGAGCTGGGCATATAGTGGAAAATTGATAATAGATTATTTAAAACTGTGAATGCCTCCTAGACCTTTCTCGCAATAGCATATGTAGAGATGGGGGAGGAATTTAACACAAGGATAAATATTGGAAAGGATCAAGTATGAGAACAGATGAAAAGTTCAACTTTACCTATGTCTTATGTCATATGCCAATGAAGTGTTAAAATAATTGGGAATTGATGTATAAGTCAAGAGGTAGAAGAGAAGCCTAGTGGCACATGTCAAATCATTGCTATTATAATTAGCAATTATTGTAGCTAATTATAATTAGAGATATTATAGCTATTATAATAGAAGTAGCTATTATAATTAGAAAAGAACTTTGGGAATATTTGTTATGAAAAGGAGCAGAAACACTTCATATAAGTTCTTAAACACATTTACAGCAATTGGCTCATAACGAAAGCTCTTTCTAGTTTTAAATTTGAGAAAGAGTGATAGACACATATATAACGGAGGGCAATAAAACTTCTTTTTCCAGCTACATACAGTGAGACATCTCAGAGAGTTCAGCAAGCTTAGTAACAGTGAGAGGCAGGAAAGAGTAACATGGTGAACAAAATGGAAAATCAGTCTAGATGGTGTATGAGAGACTTACAATACCAGGCAGAGATCATGCATAAAACTGTGCTTTTCTTCTTTGCAGGACAGTAGATAGAGTCTAAGCAGGCATCCCAGCATGAGAGGTGATCCCCTCAACCACTCAGAGTTGCCTTCTTTCACCTTGACAGGACTCTCAGGGTTGGACACCTCCCAGCACTGGATATTTTTGCTTCTTGGGGCCCTCTACATTGTCTCCATTGTGGGCAATGCCCTTATCCTTTTCACTGTCAAGGAGGAACAGAGTTTGCACCAGCCTATGTATTACTTCCTGACCATGCTATCCGTCAATGACCTAGGTGTGTCTTTGTCCACCCTGCCCACAGTACTGGCCACATTTTGCTTTCACTTGACAGAAATCAGTTTTAATTCTTGCATGGCCCAAATGTTCTTCATCCATCTTTTCTCCATCATCGAATCAGGAATCCTGCTTGTCATGAGCTTTGACCGCTATGTGGCCATCTGTAACCCACTGCGCTATATCACGGTGCTCACTGATGGCCGTGTGGTGAAAATGGGCCTGTCTGTGATAATCCGCAGTTTCTGCATGATTTTCCCACTGCCTTTCCTTCTGAAGAGATTACCCTTCTGCAAGGCTAATGTGCTGTCCCATGCCTACTGCTTGCATCCAGATCTGATCCGCCTGCCCTGTGGTGACATCACCATCAATAATATCTTTGGTCTATTAACTGTCATCTCTTCCTTTGGCCTGGATTTGGCACTCATTCTTCTCTCTTATGTGCTCATACTTCATTCTGTACTTGCCATTGCTTCCCGGGAGGAACGGATAAAGACACTCAACACATGTGTGTCACATATGTGTGCTGTGCTTGTATTCTACGTACCAATGGTTGGTGTATCCATGGTTGCTCGCTATGGGAGGCATGCCCCGCATTATGTGCACACCCTCATGTCCGTTATTTATCTATTTGTGCCTCCCATGCTCAATCCTGTCATCTATTCCATAAAAACCAAAGAAATTCGTCGTAAGCTTTGCAAAATACTGCTGGGAACCAAGTTTTGATAGGAGACATGATGAAAATCAAGCCCCAAAGGATGTTTTCTCTTATTACACATGCATGAATTTTCAAGACCTTCATTGGCAAGAAACCTATGCTATTCTTTTAGTAAGAAACCTTAATATAGATCTTGCCATCAGAAATTGAGTAAATCTTGTCAGTAGATAAGACCCAAGACAATAGGTTTTGCTAAGGTGAAATAAGCCACCATTTTGGGAGCAGATACTTTCTCTTTTTCCTTTTTCATCTAAAATTATGCCTCCTTGTAATCATTCCTGTAATTTGTGATATGCTACTGTTATCTTTGTTTAAAGTAAATCATTACACAAGAATTTACTTATTACCATGAAAACATTATCACAAGGAGTAATGAATTTTTTCCCAAAATATATTTTCACGTGATATTTGTTGAAATCCCATACATACCCCTCAACACACACCACAAGAGCTATATCCCAAAATTGATGTTAAATAACATATATGCTCCACTAAGTGTTTAAAACAAGATAAATGTAAGTGCATAGAAATTGTGTCACATGATGTACATGTCAAATATTATTAATGTTTATTAAAATTTATAATACATAATTTTATTCATATGTATGTATGTTAAAAAATAAGGAAATAATGAATTTTCAAGGCTAGGTAATTATATTAGTTTAGACAGAATCATGTTCTCTAAACTCAGGGTTTGTAACTCTTGTAAGGTTTTTTTCTGTTAAAAGAAAAAAAAATTAAGAAATTAAACATTCAACTAAGATAGCATGAAAGAAAATATTTAATATAATGATTGAACACAAATAAATGAATTAATGTGAAATTGAAAAAGAGAAATACTTTAAATATACTGGTCATTTAAGAAACCTGCAAAATCAATGAATTTCTGGAAAGTGTCATCCAATGGAAATATACAGTTTAATATATATTACCAGGTTAGAAATATTGAAAGATTATGATAGAATGTTGTAGAAGAGACTCCTCCCTGATACATAAGGAGTTCAGTACACATTACAAACACATGATACTCTACTCCTGGTTTCCTCATTTCCCATTCAGCTGAAGCCAGTGCTGGCTAGAATGTTTTCTCAGTGATCAAAGAGTATCCCATGATGTACCACCCTCCAGCTTCATTTAAGGCAGAAATAAAATCCTCAGAGGATGAAGAAAGAACTCTTTGGCATTGATGCTTTGAACTTGGAGTTGTGATCCTATGGCAAAACACTGTAAAGCTCCTTAGATTTAAGTGCTAACCATCTCACATACATATTTTGTGACTATGGCCAGATTAACTCACTAGTCCTCTAATTCCTTCAGTGCAAATTACAGATAACAGAAGTAACTCTTTCATAAGGTGGTTGTGAAGTTTAAATAAGTTAATAAACATAATGAATACACAAAACTGTCAATGAAAATAACTGAATGTTACACCAGAATAACTTAATAAACGTAATGAACACACAAAACTGTCAGCAAAAATAACTGAATGTAACACTGGGGGTAAATATAATCCAGGACAATAAGACAACATGACTATTGTATATGAGCAACTGGAAAAGGTGTCTGTTGAAAAGATTGCAGATTCAGAGATTTCACTAGTACACATTAGCTTGGATTATGTAAATTAGAAGAGTGTTCTCGATATGTGGAATGAAAAAAAGATGTCAAAAATGTAGTAGGAAATGTATTGTTAGACAAGAGAAATAGAAGAACAGGGAGGGTCAGAGAGCATAAAGGTAGGTAATGGAGTGCCTAAATATTATCAAAATGTATTACACAAAAGCCTGGTATGGTGGCCCACTCCTGTAGTCCCAGCAGTTGGGAGGCTGAGGCAGGAGAATTGTTTGCAAGTTCATGACCTGCCTGGGCTACAAAGTGAGCCCAGGGCCAGCCTGAACTACATAGCAAGACCCTGTTTCAAAAAGACAAAAATAAGAATATATTACACAGCTTGAAATTTCCAAAATGAAACTTCACAGAGTGTAGAGAAAGGGAGAGATTATGAGAGAATGATTTCAGTATGTGCATGTAAAAAAAAAAAAAGGAAAATTAAGTGTGGTTCTTTACAAAGATTTTTTATCATAGAAGTAAAATGAGTTTTGATTGGAAATTAGTTTGCTGAAAAATAATAAAGTAAAATGCTCAGGTGTGGGTCATTCTGCAAAAAGGTACTGTAAGGCTGGTATCTATGGTGGTAAAGTGACAGAAAAATCATAGGTTAAGTGAGTGTGTATGCAAGGTATGTATCTCACAAAGTGAATAATTCAATTTTATAAAAATTTATGAAAAGAAATCTAATACTAATATTGCAATGGTGCTGGTTTTGACAAATATATTAGGTTTATGACTTATATTTTCCCAATACTGTGCTGAGAGTTTTTTTTTACTTTATTGTTTTTTATTTTAAAGTGGATAAATCCAAGGAAAATAAAACAGATGAAAACCAATCAATATAAAACAGTGTAAGTCATACAGGACTTCAAAACTTTACAAAATCAACAATAGTCACCAAAATGCCTTTTGTTATTTTCAAAATAGCTGTGGATATCTTCAGACAGTAAAAATCAAACAGATCATAGTAGAATAAAAATAATAAAAACCAAATAATAAAAACCAATAATAAAAAACAATGAAGGCAATAAAGGACTTCAAAACAAGCCAAGAGTAAATCCAAAATGGCTACCACAATATGCCTTGCTGTCTTTTAAACAGCTGCTCATTGCCATCAGCTTTAACATAATCAAACAAAACAAAAGAATAAAACCCAACCCAACAAAACAATGAAAATGATATGGTTTCCAGGTGGGGACCACTTCCTGGTGAGGCACGGTTCTTTCCTGGCCCTCAGTGTGTGAACGGCACTGACTTGGATAGAGGCTTGGGTGTGGCTGGCCCCACTCCGGCAGCAGCATGTACATGGCACTAGTTTCCAGGTGGGGATCACCTCATGAGGCCTAGTTCTCTCACTCCACAGTCCACAAATCACTGGGTGCTTTAAATATAACAAAGAATAAGAGAGACACAAGTCCATCTTTCATGGAATTTATAATTAATGTAGGAAAGACACTGTAATTTATTATTTACATTAAATTTAATTACAATGTCGCAGGTCACTAGAAAAAATTAGTGGAGAACGTTAACTTGTGCTTTTCACAAGAATTCCATCTAAGTTAAGAAACCATAGGTATCCTCAATAGGATCACAATGTTTTAAGCTAAGAAATGGTGCATAAATAGCTAGTCAAATGCATGAAAAATGCATGTAGGAACCTCTCCAAGATGTGAGACATGGCACCTGTGAAGGCCTTGAAGCTGTAGTGGTTTGTATATACAAGCACTTGAAAGAAGGTCCTAATATCTGAAAAAAAAAAAAAAAAAAAGAACAGGAAGAAAATGACTCAACATGAAATTGGAAAAGAAGGCAAAAGTTGCCTCACAGGGCCTTATACGCAATACACAAGATTAGACATTATCATAATGGGAATGGTAAAAAGTGATTAAAATTGACTTAGAATTTGTGTAATATGGAAATGGATTTGAAGATGGGTAAATAGCTAAGATACTATTGTGATAATCTGGGTTTTAAATGTTCCTATACTGATTGTGAGTGTATCTATGAGACTGAAAAGAAATTAGTGAAATATTTAGGAGGTGGTAAGGACATAAAAGTACTTCTGCAAGTAGATTCTGTAAGTCCAGCCCTTCTTCATTGGGCTCTCATATTTCTTGTCTTGGCCATTTCAGGTTTATCCTTCAAGTTTCAATCTAAACCAAGCCTCTTGATTAGTTTGGGTGTTTTCCTTTAAAGTGTTTGCCACTAGTGCCATCCTAAATCACTTTTCTGAAGGGAACAAATGTGTACAGTTGTTTGTGTATGGTATTTGCCCTGGTCACTGTGGGAATAGAGAGAAGCTTGTCCGTTTATTTTTCTGTATCCACATTGCTTTTGTGTGGTTCTGCCTTAAAGTTGAATTCACAGCAACCAAGACAATGGCTATAAATCAGTGATGTTACTAATTTACAGTGAGAAATAGATCATTATATGAGCAAAACTCATCTAGCTTACTTGACTAGCAGAGTATGCCTGTTGAGAGATGTACCATGACACCATTTCTGGACCAACAGAGAAAAAGAATTAAAGACATTTCAACAATTCAAAATTTTCATGTCTTCATTTCAGATGGATATACATGAAACACTATAAAGCCCAATACATTAGCACATTAAGCCCTCTTTTTTGGTAAAATTGTTCTGTGTTCTCCTTATAATTGTTATACTGACTCTTTCTTTCAAATCTCTCTTTTCTTCACTTTCATCTCTTCTTCTACTTGCTAATTTTGTCTGTGTGAGAGAGCGATATCTGTATATAATCATGGAGTTTCATTTTGGAGGGGAAATCTTAGTTTATCCATTAATTTTATGATATGTTGTTTCATAATATCTCTATATCATAGATATTTAATCTATAAAAATTAAATAATATACCCTAACCTATAGATATCTAAGAGTATTACATTTATATGAAGTTATTAATGAGTTTTTTGGGATTAGAAGGGAGTCAATAATTTGTAAATACTTTTCACATCCTGTATTTTTAATAAGATTAATTCAGTAGGATTTTAAATGTATGGGAATGATTTTATTGTATCAATTTTGTATTTATTTCTTATGACCTCTTGTGATTTATACCAATTAATCTTTATAAGATAAATTGATTTTTTAATTCCAAGTGAGAAGAGCCACTTACCTTTGAATACACTCTCTCCACTCTCAAGTTTAGATTTACACTTTCTCTCATAAACTCAGGCAAACAAGTACAGATGCTATAAGCTGATACTAACAAAAGTTTCTAAGGGTAGTAAGTCATAAATAGCGTTGGAGTTCCTCTACATGAATTTTAAAAGAATTTAAAAAACAAACTCCAAAAGATGTATGAAGAAGTTTAATTTACTCGTTTTCTTTTTTGCAAGATTTGATGTTTTAAAAAACATCTAATGTAATATAGATTTAATACAAAACTTTTGTTGTGTTATGTCTCTATTGTTATAAATGTGCAAACTTATCTTGCCAGTTGATTAAGCCAGAGCTTATTTTAAGCACAATGAGGGGGATTCAGACTTATTCCCTAGCAAGCAGTTGTAGCAGTTTTCTCTTTTATTCTCCAACCCTGGTGATAAGAAACAGGAAGAGAAGTGGGAATAATGTGAATCTGTACCATGGTAATAATTATTTTCAGTTGTATTTCTCTAAATAATTTCTTTGTGCATATCACTAAACTTCAACCTCTGAGAAGTTCCATTTCTCCATTTTAATGTTCAGGTTAGTTACAAGATTGATTAAAAAAATTTTTTTTAAAAGCTACTAGTGTTTTTTTCTTTTTTTGTCTTTTTTGAGACAAAATGTCACTATGCAGTTCAGGCTGGCCTTGAGCTCACTTTTTAGCTCAGGCTGGACTCGAACTGGTAAGGATCTTCCTAGCTCAACTTCAAGAGTGCTAGGGTCATAGGCGTGTGCTACTACGCTTGGCAAGAATTGCTACTGTTGTAGTTTTAAGCAAGTTTAAATTACAGTAGACAGGCAGCCCTCAGAGCTCACAAGATCAACTGACCTGCTCATTTCTATTCATATTTTTTTCTGGCAGATGATAAATCAACAATCTTTGCAGTAGATTTTGTTTCACAACCACTTGTCATAGAATATCATGCCCATTTGCCCAGCTCTATAGGAATTGATATTCCAGTTTACAAGTGAGGAATTTGAAACTTGAACAAATCAAATAATTTTATTAATGATGTAAACTAACAGAAGGAACTTGTTTTAAATCTAGGTCTGGCCATAAAGTGGCAAACATCCTCACTTGGCCAAACATCCTCACTTGGCCAACAGGAGAAATTTCTCCTGTTGTACGACTTTCAGGGCTAACATCCATGTGGGTCTGGGCAAGTGAGGATGTTTACCATGTTTTCTGGCTCTTGATAGTTGGTCTTGTAGGTGTCATGCTATTTTACTTCTTAAAATCTGTTTAGAGTTGTGGTGTGGTCAATGGAAAATATAATCTGAGGGTTCATGGGAATCCATGAATATTGATATTTAATCAAACTCTTACTGAGTTCCTCAATACATTCTTCTGGGTCTCAGTTCTACATAATGAGGAGCACAGTATATTGTTTATACCAGGAAAACACACTTCTCTTCTCGGTCTTAATTTCCTTGAAATCTCTGAGGAGGAAAATTGACAGCACAGAGGAGTGATTCACAGGAGAGTGATTCACCTGTTGCCCAGTCAAGCCTTTCATTTCTGCACTTATCCAGACCCATATGGACCCAAGGGAGTCTTTTTAGTCTTTCTGTAAGTGTTGAGGGTCAAACCCAGGAGGATCTTGCACACACTAGGCAAGTACCTGGCCACTGACATGCATCTTCCTTCTGCAAAGGGACTTTTAATAGGCAGATTTATCGAGTTTAGTGCAGGCAGTAGATGGAGGCTTGCAGTAGGACTTCATGAACGTTTCTCCCCTTACTGCATGAACACCTATCATTCTCCTCTTTTACATCAAAGCTATCTTTAGGAGGTAAGTTGAGATTTCAATATTTCCTTCATAGAGGCCCTTAGAAACCCAACTCATATGTACCTGGGTTATAAAAATTTGAAAGAGAGGCTGTCTGTGAGTTAAATTTATGTCTTTTTGGCCTCTCACTTCTACTCCTGTAGTCACAATTGCACATAACTGTTGGTCCCTGCAATCCCACTATGCTGGTCTAATTCTCACAGTTTGTCTCTATGGATCCTAATATTTGCAGACCTAATGCAAAGAAACAACTCTGCTGTTGCTTGCTATAAATGTTTCAGTATGATTAACTTTGGCCCAACTTTCTGAGTAGACAGTAGTGATACAAATGGTGATACAAGGAAAGAGAGTCTTTGGTTGGGAAACTGAGTGTAGAAAGTCAGTTTGGAAACAAAAATGGGGAACCTCAGCCTTTGAGTGACATTATTCATTGCTGTGCTTTTGGTTGCTATTTATTCAGTATTGTTTTGCACTAGAGATCTGAACATGCACTTTAAATAGTTTACTCTGAATTATTTTTCTCTATCTTATAAATGTGAAAATAATACATGAGAGTTAATTAAATTCATAGCTGGCATCATGCAAAAGTGAGAGAGAATCTTACTTATTAGATGGTAGGAGAGCAATTTTACCTACCTGAATTATTTTGTACCTTAACATATATATTCTTATATCTTATTCCTAAAATAATTTAATAAATATTAAAAAATTAAAACTTCTACAAATCTGTCTTAGTCTGGAGCTTTATATGCCAATTTAATTGACAAAGAATTGAAGATAAGATGGGAAGAAAGACAATCATGAGAGCTCATAAGTTACTATGAGAGGAAGATACTATTCAAAAATCAAAAAACATATGTCACAGCAATTCTGATATGAGCGTAAAACTATGAAAATATGTAAGAACATATTTCAGGCACACAAGAGTGAGAAGGAGTCTATGGTTAAAGTGATTAGAACAGGATAAATTCCTGGATAGTGTTTCTGCTGCTATATGGCATGGTAAGGATTTGACTTCTTACTTACTTTTTATTTCAAAAGGTAAGTTAAGCCTTTGAAAGATTTCAGTAAAAATGTGATCTCTTTTATTTGTACTGTCATTAACTGTTTTGCTGGTTTGTGTAGGATGGAGTACAAAGTGTCATGACATTATGCCAGATGGTGAGTGAAAAAGATTCTCCTAATATACTGGTTCAGCACACTTAGGGATGAGTCACCACTGGAAAATGAGTCAAGGAAGAAAAACTAAGGTTGGCATATAGTGGAAAAGTTACAACAGATTAATTAAATCTGTGAATTCCTCTTAGGCTTTTCCCACATGAGCATATGGAGAGATGGGGAGGGAGTTTAATGGAAAGATAAATATGGGAAATGATCAAGTAATGAGAATGGACAAAAAGTTCAACTTTGCCTGTTTTATTTGATATGCCAATGAACTACTACAAATAATTGGGATTTGATGCATAAATCAATAACTAGAAGAGAAGCCCAGCAATACTGGAATCATTGCTGTAGAAAAGATAAGTGGCTATTATAGTTAGAATATAATTTTGAGTATATTAGTTGTGAAAAGGAGCAGAGAAATGAGTGTTTCCTTGAAGGATATGGAAGAGTGATAAGTCTGTTATTCTCTGAGTATATTTTTAATTACTAAATTCCCCAAATTGAACTTTAGTGAAGAATTCAGTGGAAGAATGGGGCATATTTGAATGTTGATAGCAGTGATAGAAACACCTGATTGTCAAACTTGGCTGCTTTTTGGAACTGTTTACTAGATCACAAAAGTACTGTTATATCTAAAGAGATTCAGATTTAATTAGTATGGGTGTGGCAAGAGCAATGGGTTTTTTCAAAAGGCCTTAAGTGAATGTGACCTATACTACACTTTGAAAATCTTTTATCCAAAGAGGTGGGAATAGAGGGAGAAAGAAAGAGAAAAAAGAGAAAGAGAAGGAGAAAGAGAAACAAGAAGAGGAAGAAGAAGAGGAAGAAGAGGAGAGGAAGGAGAAAGAGAAAGAGAAACAAGGAGAAGGAGAAAGAGAGAAAGAAAGGTATGTAGGAAGTAAACAAGCATAATCAGAAGTAGAGGAGTGGTGAGTTTAGAGACCAAGGATGAATAAAAGGGGCTCAAGCAATTAAAGTGAAGAAAAGGAACTGGTGTGATGTTTGAGCACAGATGAGTGAGGAGTTTGGAATACAGCCATCAAAGGCTATCATTGCACACAAGACAATAAATCAGTAAGTAGATCATACAAAATATGACTTCATTAGGATTTATTATGTCTTACTTACTGAAGAAGGTGGTGGCTAAGAACTGGTGGAAAGAAAGGACAAAGCAGTTTTTATCATTAGTGAGAGATTTAAACTCTTAAGAATATCACAAGAAGAAAAAGATAACTTCTCCCCAAATGTCCAATAAATTTTAGGGGAAAGAGCCAAAGCCTGTGGCAGATCTGGGACTATTTCCAGGCAGTAGAAGTTCTGATATAATGTCTGCTCCTTCCTAACCTTTCCATGGTCTTTGGTATTGGAATCTCAGCACCACTCAATTCTACTCTGTGACACCGACTGCTCATAATCATCACTTCTTCTACCCTCTGACCTCACTTCACTCCATTTGTATTTCCTAGAAGCCAGAGACCCTCATGAGAAACTTTAGGACTAATGTCTCAAGTACCACCAGCATCACACTAATGGGTTTTCCAGAGATGGAAAGTCTGGAGCACTGGTTGGCCGCCCTTCTCCTGCTGCTTTATGCTATCTCCATCCTAGGCAACACCCTAATTCTCTTTATCATAAAGGAGGAGCACAGCTTGCACCAACCGATGTACTACTTCTTGTCAGTTTTGCCTATCAATGACCTAGGGGTGTCCTTTTCTACACTGCCCACTGTACTGGCTTCAATGTGTTTTCATGCTCCAGAGACTGCTTTTGATGCCTGCTTGGCCCAGATGTTCTTCATCCACTTTTTCTCCTGGACAGAGTCTGGGATCTTGCTGGCCATGAGTTTTGACCGCTATGTGGCTATCTGTAACCCACTGCGCTATTCCTCCGTGCTCACAAATGCCCGTGTGGCCCACATGGGCATATCTATCATTATCCGAAGCTTCTGCATGGTCTTCCCATTTCCCTTCCTCCTGAAGAGATTGCCCTTCTGTAAGGCCAATGTGTTGACTCATTCCTACTGCCTGCACCCAGACTTGATTCCCCTGCCCTGTGGAGATACCACCATCAACAGCATGTATGGTCTTTTTATTGTCATCTCTGCCTTTGGGGTAGATTTTGTGCTTATCCTCCCCTCTTATATCCTCATTCTCCACTCTGTGCTAGCCATTGCATCCCAGGAGGAAAGGATTAAGACACTCAACACATGCGTGTCACGTATCTGTGCTGTGCTCATCTTCTATGTGCCCATGGTTAGTGTGTCAATGGTCCATCGATTTGGGAAGCACGCTCCCGAATACGTGCACAAGTTTATGTCTCTGCTTTACCTCTTCGTGCCTCCAATGCTCAACCCAATTATCTATTCAGTCAAGACTAAGGAGATTCGTAGGAGGCTACACAAGATGATTTAGGGCCCTAAGCTTTGATCAGACTCCAATATTCTGAAAAGCTTCATATCTTAGAGGTTTTTTTTTTCATTGTTGTTTTTTAGATTTCTAATGTTTGCTTGAATCAGTCTAGGCCTTCAGAGGCTTAAAGCTGTTTCTATACAAGGATCTTTGTTTTGGTGTCAACTCATAATTTAAAACATCAGGTTTTGTTTCATTGTAATTAACTATATCACAGGTTGCAACAAATAACTTTTCTTAAACCAAACAAGGAAGAGTGCTTTGAATTAGGTCCTTTTTTTCCTCCGAAATACTTGTGACATATGTGCTTGCCAGTAAACCTCAAAAATTAATGCGTGTATCTGAATGTATTTATGCTTTTGAAATAAGAAACAATATTATTGAGTTCAGTATATACAAATGAATCTCAGCTACACAATTTAAAGTTCATACCACATTCACAGGGATGGAAGAGAAAGTGCTTGTGGAATACTGAATGATATTCTTAACATTCACTTCAACATGTTAGGTCACTTGAGATCATTAACATCACCCACGAATTGTTAAAGTAAATATAGTTGCGCCTATCTTTAAAGATTTAAAATTAAGGATATAAAAGTTTACAGTTTTGATATAGTTAAGATTATACCATATTATATCAAATGTAATAAATTCTTGAAACACTGTTGTGTATGATTTAGAAATTTAAAACAAGGAGAAATATCATGTGAAAAGTCATAGACAATCTTCCCTGGGCATGTTCACAGGGAACATGAATTTCCTCTAGAGAGCTATTAACACACAAAGCAGAGCACTAATAGATGCTGGTGATCAGTGCAGGATCAAGTCCCCTTCAGTGGCAGCAGCAGTTTGAAATCTATGGAATCTGGACTTGTGTCCTGCAGTGGAAACCCAGCCAAGAGACTGTATCATGCGCTACAGCAGAAACAAGTAACTGAAGAATGTTGGAAATGCACAGCCATGAAGAGAGTAATCCCCTGAAATCCACTTAAGCAAACCCAGACCAGTGCACATAGTAGGTGGACACTTGGCAGAGGTAAGCACAGTGGTATAGGCGTTTCACTGGACAGTGGACAGACTACCCCTGAGCTATAGTTGGGGGAAGCAGACACTTTGTGAAAATATTAATGTTTTTTATTTATTTTATTATTATTTTTTATTTTAAAGAGAATAAAACCAAGAAAAATAAAACAGAATAAATCTAATAAAACAAAACATTTTTTTTTTGGTACTAGGGATTGAACTCATGACCTCGTGCTTGCCCGAAAGGCATGTATGCCACTGAGCTAAATCCCTAGCCCTAAAACAAAACAGTATAAGTGACACAGGATTTCAAGACGAGATAGTAGAAAATCAGCAAAGGCTACCATAAGGCCTCTTGTTGTCTTCAAAGTAGCTGCCAAACCATCAGGCATAATAAAAATCAAACAAAGCAGAACAGAAAAGAACCATAAAAACAAAACAATGAATGTAATATAGGGCTTCAAAACAAGGTAATAATAAATCCAAAATAGCTACCATTATACACCTTGTTATCTTTGAAATAGCTGCCTATGCCATCAGATGTAATAAAATCAAACAAGACAAAACAGAATAAAGCCAAACCAAACAAAACAATAAAAATGATATAGGACTTTAAAACAAGATAATAAGGAATTAAGATTGGCTACTACCTTCAGAAGGAGATCTCTCATAGATGCAATATTGGTCATTGTTACCCTCTAAATAGATGATCATACTACTGGCTTTAGGCCTACAAAATCAATAAAACTAAACAATTCTAGCATTAAATTGTATTTTACTTCAGTAGCTGTCAGCTGTGTTTCTCCAGATCAGTTGGTGGTTTATGGTGGGGGACGGTATGGGGGAAGACCTTGGCTCTTCTTGTTGCCCAGCCTGCATACCAGAAGTTTCTGGAGTCTTGTTCTCCTCCTGCTGCCTGTGTGTGGTGCTGAATCACAGGAAGTGCCTGACTTCTTGTTCTCCCTGTGTACTTCCATGGTGATGACTCATAGGAGATGGCTGGAGTCTGGCTCTCATCCCTGCAGTCTGTGCATGGCGCCAACTCACAGGAGGTAGCTGGCTTCTTACTCTCCTCCCTGTGGCCTGTAAATGGCCAATATTAACATACTTTTACATTTTCCTCCTCATAAGATCACAAAGTATTATTTTCTTAAAGTCATATGGAACAAGTAACAAGATCATGGCATAAGCATTAGAGAAGAAACATTTGAATTGTTTCCAAATACCTCTTGAATGCCAGATTAAACAACCAAGAAAGAAAAACCCAAAAAAGAAAACCCTCAAAAATCTACTGACATCTTCAGTGTAGTTAGGGAACAAGGAATTCCTATAAATCTCTGGAGAGAGCTTAAACAGAAATCTGGGTAAATGACTTTGAAATGGATTGTTGAAATCAGGAAAAATTTTGCAGGCTTCAAGTGCTCACAGAATGACAGGATCAAGAAGAATTGTTATAGTCCTACACACTTGAAAATGTCAGAAATGTTGAGTAATTGAGCTCTTCAAAAAAAAATATAGCATCAGACTGAAGGAAACTATAATAAGACAGTAAGGATCATTTGTGTGAGAGAAAGGATATTTCGACAGTAGGAGAAAGGGCATAGAAGGAGCAGATACAAAAAAGTGTCACCAGAGTTAAAATCAACTTCTCAGGTTATGGGTATCACTTAGAAGCAAAGTGTACAGGTTTCAAGGGTGGAATAGGGACAGGAAAGCAAAATATCCCCTAAAACAAATTCAGGAGGTCAGTAACTCTAGAGAGACAGGCTGGCTGCTTTGAGCTGTTTGCATTGTAGAGGAAAAGCAAAAACAAAGCCACTGAAAGAGCTACCACCCCTTCCACTCCCGAGAAGCCTCCTCCTCACCCTGGGGAAACCACCCTTATCCATGGAGACAAGAAAAGGAAATAAAGGAACTCTATGCATAGGCATGAGCAAAATGAAAGAAAACCAAGGACAAAAATAAACCACTGGTTCTCAAGAGTTTCACTGAGAATAGGATTCTTTCTTCTTATTATTATTATTTTGTCTTTTTTGAGATAGGGTTTCTCTGCAGTTCAGGCTGGCCTTGAACTCACTTTGTAGCTCAGGCTGGTCTCAAATTTGCAGTTGTCTTCCTGCCTCAGCCTCCCAAGTGTTGGGATTACGGGTCTACATTATCACACTTAACCTTTTCTTATTTTAAAATGTCTTTTATTTTTATTTTATTTATTTATTTAGAGACAGAATTTTGCTATGTAACCCAAGCTGTCTTGATCTCACTATATTGCTCTGGCTGGCCTCAAACTCACAGAAGTCCTTCTGCCTCTGCCTCCCGAGTGCTGAGATTACAGGCATGCACCACACCTGGCTTGTCTTTTCGTATTGTAACATGTCAATATGTGTATTAAAATTTATCAACTACACTACTGAGTTCAGTATGTGCAGCTCAATCTCTACTAGAGTACTGAACATTCCCATCACATGCACAAGGATGGACTATGAAGTGCTTATGCAATACAGAGGTCTATTTCTAATATTCATTTCAACCTGTACATATTCTGACTTACTGCTGCCTAATAAATGTGGACAATTCTCAACTAACATAAATTTTTTTAATATTCTAAATTTTTTTTTATAGTCTTTTTTTTTGCTATTGTTGTTGGCTCTGGGATAGAACTCACAACCTCACATTTACAGAGTGGGGCCTTAGCCAACTAAGCTAAACCCGGGAACACATTTTTTTTTTTTTTAGTTTTATTCTGGAGATAGTAGAAATACAACAGAATAAGACAGAACAAAGCCAATCGAGACAGTGCAGTGAATTTGGTGCAGAACTTCATAGCAGGTTACCGGGATAACAGAATAGGTATCATAGTATATCTCATTATCTTCAATTAGGTACAGCAAAATCAAACCAAAGACAGAACATTATAAAATCAATCAAAAGAGAATATTGAAAAAAGCAAGTAATTAATCATTATGAATCAAAACTGAAAACATTTGCTTTCAAAGAGAAGACAGAGGAGACCTCCCACATTTGCTATATTACATACACTCACTGCCAAGAGATGCTCAGACCTCTGTCCCCAGTTGCTAACAGGAAGGGGAGGGTTGGGATGTTGGATTCCAAGCCCGCACACTAGTAGGCTCACAGGAAACACTACTGGGCCTGCTCCTGGCTCATGTCTGAGGAAGGCGCTCACCAAGAGGGCGGGCAAATGGCTTCTTTGTGCAACCTCCTGGCTTCCAGCATGGCCGTGGTGGGATCTCAGGGGCTGCTCTCTGATTCTCCTCTTGGCTCATGCGGGAAGAAGGCGCTCACCAGGAGGGCAGGCGAATTGCTTCTTTCAACTAACATAAAATTTAAAGCTTCTCTTTGAGTTATGTTTTTCAAATTATAATTTTCAAGTTCTATATAACCATATATATGATTATATTTTTGAAATTATAACTTATTTATGTACACACATTTCACATAGTGAAATTACTTCTATGAAATTTTAAACCTGTCTAGAATATTTTTGTATGCTCTGAGGTTTGCAAGTTCTCTTTAAGAAATTATTTAGCAAATAAATTTATACCTATTTACAAATAAAACTAAATTCTGGTCTCAAGGTGCATCCATTTCTCTACAAATGACCTATTTTTCTTTATGGCAGGGTAAACTCCATTGTGTGTAAATACCACGTTTTTTTTATTCATTGATCTATTGGTGGACATATAAGACACTTCCAAGACTTAGCTGTTATGAATAGTACTGCTATAAACATGGATATGCATGGATGCACCTTGAGATATGATGTTAAATGAAATAAATCAGATATGCAGGTTTAAACATTGCATGGTTTCTCTGATAAGAAAAATCCAATCTGTAAATAAAGAGCAAAATAAAAGATAAAAGGAAGGAGGGAGGCAGATCTTTCTCAAATGGGAAGGAGATCAAGAGATGGAGGGGAAGAGAGAGGGGAAGGAAAAGGGATGAACAAGAAAGTAAGATCTGTTGTCCACAACTCCAAGCAAGAAAAGTAAATATGTCGTGCAAATATGTGCTTAATAATAAAACATAAAAATACACTGCCCAATTTTTTAGTTGTATACAATACAATTTTCTCTTTTGTAATCATAAACTTTCATCTACATATTATTTATAAAATGTTCTTATAAAGGGTTGGACTCTAAATACTGAATGGTATTTCTTCTTGAATGTAATAATCTTTATTCTTTCTTGAAAAATTGGTGTGTGAAATATCACACTGTTCACATGGACATTTCCTACATACTTTCCAGTAATGCCCCCATTCTGCTGTAGCTGTTGTAAGGTGCACGCGTTCTGTCCCTGTCTCACATGTGGAAGTCAAAAAGAAATAGACTTGAACATAGAACAGTGATCTCTAGACATTGGGAAGGGAGAGGTGATGGAAAGAGACTTGATTCTTGCACACTGAATGCATGCATTAGAATATCATAGTGAGCTTTATACTATGTACAACTAATACATGTTCATCATAAATAAAAGAAAAAAAAAGAAAAGGGCTGAGGGAGAATATAATAGATAAACAAATCCAGGGAGATGTTGACATATTGTATCTTTCCTTTATCTTTTCAGATAGGTTTGACTAAGTTCCGCAATTGTGAGTCCTAATACCATGTACACCATGTTTAGTTTGCTGTAGGTTTTAAGAAGTACTGCTGAATAAATAAACAAATGTTCTTCCATGCTTTTTTTCCCAAGCAAAGAGGGAAGAAATGGAAGGGAAGAATTCTACTTCATCACAATTACAGCTTTGCTTTCACCCTAAAATCCCAATCTTTGCAATTTTAAAACTAGGTTTGAATAAGGAGCAGTGATTGTTGGATGATGACTGAGAAATGACTTAGGCAGAATTTCCTGAGCAACATAGCTACAGTAAGGTAAGAATGTCAGATACCTCATTCTGCTTTTTGTATTTTGTTAATTGAGATGTTTGTCATCTAAAACTGCCACACACCGGGGCTTTGGGAGAGTGCCATCCATCTCCCGAGGTTTGTAGGCAGTGTTAACTGGGATTTATACTTCAGAGCTGAAGAAGGCTGGTGGCAGATGCAAGATTCAGTGAAACAACAATTAGGTATCATCAGCTGATGGCTAAATTATACTTGTACAACTCAAGCCCATTAATTAGGTAATCACTCAGTGGAAATTTTTTTTTCTGTGTTTTCTGACATATATTTGTAAACTAGTCTTCCATATATGAGGAAGGGGACAAAAACCTTTGCTACAAATATGAATAGAACCTATATCCACCTATCCCAAGTGTGCAAAGCCAAGGAATCAGATCCTTTCTTTTATGTCAAGTTTTTGTTTACCTATTTATGGGCCTCTTCTTTCCATGCAGAAGAAGACTGTTCCTCAATGGTGACTCTTGGGAGGTTAGGAAGATGATAGTTCACAAATATGCTGCTGATTTATTTATTTATTTATTTATTGTTTCTGAGACAGAGTTTCTTTATGTAGTTCAGGCTGGTCTTGAGATCACTGTGTAGTCAAGTATGACCCCAAAGATTCTCCTGCCTCAGCCTCCCAAGTTCTGAAGTTACAGACATGAGTCAGCATGCCCGGTTTAGCTGAAGTTTTAAATCTACATTTGCTGTTGTTATTTATAAGAAACTTGAAAGAATTTCAGAGCAACCACTTTCTTCAGATGTCTGCGAAGTATGGTTGACTTATGCATAAGCAACAGCAAATAGACCCTTTATGATCTGAGAGTAGGGCAGAAAAATTAAAAATCCTAAGCCCACAGGGCATCCATTGCAATTAGGAAATGTGTCCAGATGTCATGGAGTATTGGATAGTCTCCTCATGAGAAAATGCCTTTCCTGTAAATTAGCTGACACACCAGACAAACTTTCTGTTCCCTGTTTCCATTAATCACTTTGTAGAGCCCCGGTTGGCTGAAAAGCACTTTTCATCCAGCTGCACTAAAACTGCAGCAGCAGCCGTCTTGTCCCAGCAGAGCAGGCCAGATATGGAAACCACTCATGGAAGTGGGTTGGGATCTCTTCATAGCAATTCAAACAATGAGGCTAATGATTACGCCTCCATTACTCACCCAGACACACTGAGAAATGTGTTTCATTAATCTGCTGGACACTTATTAAGTAAATCAAGTTGACAACATGATTGAACTCTCACACTACCTCTTTTTTTAAAGGAATGAATTTTTAAATAAAATCAGACTGAGAAGGCCAGGATAATTTTCTGGTGTTTAAATAATAAATTCTCTGCTTTACTTACATAATTTTTGTGTCTAATAATCCTAGAACAAAAATTTGTGACATCTCATAATATGTCATTTTGTGAAAAAAGTTGTAACTCCAAGAAAGAACAAGAAAGGTGTCATGTCCCCATCATAACAGCCAGGATAATTTTAAGCATCTGCTTATACAGGGAAGTATATGATTGAATGCTACACTAATACAGATTATAACCTAATACTGAATCTCATCTCACCAGTATTTATGTAGGCCTGAACAATTAAATTATTTATGCCTCATATGATTATTATAAATATTAAGTGAAATAAAGCACATAAATAATTTAGAATAAAAAGTGGTATGTTTGAAGACCCAAGGAAATTAATTCTTACATTACTTAAATTCATTGTAGAAAATGTCTTAGATCAGATTAATTTTCCTCTGCAAATCTTTGCCTAATTACTCAGTTGTCTCAATTTTTTTTTTATTTTTCTAGGAATGCCAATGATTTTCACTGAATGTATTTTTGATTTGTGCCTCCTTTTTTGTGTTACAGTTTTATGTCTCCATTGCTTGACCTTGAATCTTTCCCTAACACACACACACACACAGACACACAGACACACACCCCTATATATTATATTTGATATTTGGTCATGATGATTATAATGATAATAATGACAACAGTAAAGATGACACAATTGATGAAAACCTATAGCCAAAATATATACTGATCTCAAAGCCCATCTGAAATCACATTTTGAGGCGGTGAAACATGTGGACAATAGCTCGGCGAATCTCCTTTGTCTTGGCGCTATAAATGAGTGGATTTAGCACAGGAGGCACAAAGAGGTAGATATTGGACATGAGGACGTGTATGTAACGTGGGATATGCTTCCCAAAGCGATGCACTGTGGAGACCCCAATCATTGGAACATAAAAGGCCAGTACAGCCAGGATATGGGACACACATGTGTTGAGAGCTTTGAAGCGTTCCTCACAGGAAGCAATGGCCAGAACAGACTGCACAATGAGCACATAGGAGAAGAAGATAAAAAACAGGTCCATGCCAAAAGTAGACACAAGGACAAAGAGTCCGTAGATGCTGTTGATGGTAATATCAGTGCAGGCAAGCTTCATCATGTCTGGGTGCAGACAGTAGGAGTGGGAAAGAACATTGGATCTGCAGATAGGAAGCCTCTTGATGAGTAAGGGAAGTGGGAAGAGAGTGATAAAACTCCTAGCAGTGACCGCTAAACCCATCCCAGAAATGACTCTGTTGGTGAGCACAGTGGCATAGCGCAATGGGTCACAAATGGCCACATAGCGGTCAAAGCTCATGGCAAGCAGAACACCTGACTCCATCATGGAGAAGGAGTGAATAAGAAACATCTGGATAAGGCAGGCATCAAAATCAATGGCGCGGGCATTGAGGCAGAAGGTTCTGGGTACAGTGGGCAGTGTGGCCATGGATATGGCCATGTCACTGAAGGATAACATGGACAGGAAGTAGTACATAGGTGCATGGAGACTGGGCTCTGTTCGCACAGTCTGTAGCACCACTGCATTTCCCACAAGGGCCACAGTGTACATCACACAAAGGGGCCCTGCCAGCCAGGGATGAGAGCTCTCCAGACCAGGGATACCAGTCAGGAAGAAAGAAGCAGGGCGAGTGACATTGAACAACCCCATGTGAGCAGGAATCCAGGGCACTTCTCAGGGTCAGATGTTCTGAATGGGAAAACTCTAACCCATGTTTTTATTGAGGAGCAAGACACCAGGAAGTGGGAGATAAAACAGATGATGCCTCCACAATTGGAATCTGATGCATTTATGAAATCAAAGGTTTTGTGATGTCAGACCACAGGCTTGGCTAATATGTCTCCGGGAACTATGGAAGAAGAAAAACACTGGCTAACAATTTAAAAATATAAAATAATTATGAGGAAAATATTCCCACCCCATTATTCACATATTTCATGTATTATGGAATTACTATAAAATAGAAATGTATTAACTGTAATCATACATGCTACTATAGAAATTAATCAGGAGTTGGAATCATTAACAGATCTTGGAAGTATTTAAATAATTTCTCAGAAAGTGCTGTTTAATTCAGATGTTTCACCAGTTAATGAGAAATTTGCTCAGAATACTTTTGAATCATAAGGATTACCTGAGTAGTAAAGAAAAGGGATGCTGGGCTGGGGAACTAGTTGATCATCCATGTATATTGGCTGCAAAAACCAGCAATAAAAATGTAAAAAATATATTTGCAAAGCCTTAAGGCTTGTTCTGTTTTTGGAAAAATTGTGTCATAAATACTCTGTAGGTACACTAACATTCATTCTGTAGGACAACATTTTCTCACACTTACGTAGTCACACATGCTGTCAAAATAGACATTATTCAGAGATACATTCATGCTCCTTCACATCAGCATAATACAGGGTTTCATTTCTCTTCCAAAAACACATTCTCCCACATACATTCTCTCTTTATCTCAAGCATTATTTCTCACTGTGCCCATGTACTCACACACATTCTCTTCACCTTCACTTTTTATGTGCATGTGACTTGTCATACTCATACTGTCAGTTTGTAGAGACACGCATGCTGGGCTCATATATGTAAACACTATTAGTACACATTATAAACACTTCATGATTACAGCTTGCCCACTATGTTAATCCACTTGTTCTAGTAGAAACTTTTTAAACCCCCATGTATTTTATTTGATCACAGTTTTTCTCATTATGGCACTCATGTGTTATCGAATTCTTATAGTCATTTCTTTCTAAGACTACTTAAATTGCTTAGTCTCCTGTCATGCAGATATTTTTGAAAAGTTCTCATATTCTTTGTCTCATGGTAGATACTGAGAGAGGAAGCTAAAAGATTTTTCCCTGGGAAAATGTATTTCAGGCATACAGTGCCCCTAACTTTGGAAAGACACACATACAAAGAAATATATAATAGAAATACATACAAGAGTCTCCTCTTCCTTCACATACTCTAATGAAGCAATATCAAATTATCATTCAAAATTCTTTCTCATGGGGTTGGATAAGGAAGGAGTTCTGGGGGCCTTAGGTATCTAAAGTGACAAGAGGAAGCATTGCTGGAATTTTCCAGGCAAGACCAAACTCATGGGTTCTGTGATTCCCTGCAAGGGAGTGGTAACCCTTTTTTCTGTATTTGCATTGATTTAAAATCTCATGATCCTATAGCTCTGTCCATACGTACCTCATTCCTCCAGAATTGTGGTTCTTTGTGATCCAGGATTGGCTGATTTGATTGGCTTCTTATTTCTGTCAGCTGGGTGCAATTCCTTTTAAAGAGCATACAGAAGGCAATCAGTAAATACAGAAGACTGCTGGGCTAGTAGGAAGGAAACAGAAGAAAGGAGGAGGAAATCTTCTACCAGAGTTCTTCACGGGGCAGAGTCAAATTCATTTTGAGTCTGAGGACCTAAATTTTAGAAGTTTTGGAAAATAGGATGCCTGAAAGTCCTAGGATCACACTCCTCCTCATATTTTGTTACCACTAACACTGTGGGTTGTTGAAATGGTTGTGAACAAAGGAATACAGAGATGGAAAATAAATATTTCCTTGAAATGCAGAAACTGGCTCAGAGATTAGCTTGCTTCGTAGCTCATTGTGACTAGGCGATAACACCAAAATTTACGTAGATGGGCTGTCGACATGAGCCTCACCTACATAGTTCTTTGAGGCATCATTAAGGCCTTGGGAAAAGATGAAAAAGAAAATAGAAGTGTGGGTTTCCTGGATGGAGGTTTCTCAAGTATCTGAAAAAAATGACATTGCTCAGGGAGTCACTCAAGGTAGATGCCTATGACAAAAATGATGCAAAAAGTGCACGCACCAAGGCTTCATTCAGTTTTCTCTGCTGCTGGAACACAAAACACTTATGTTATTGAAGCCATATAGGAGAGAGGTGTTCAAGGATAAGGGCCCTGGACTGAGGGTTCAGAATTGTTGAGTTTTAGCCTGGCTCTGAATCTGTGAGCCAGAGAAAATCTACTTTTTTGAAGTTGTGTCTTCCTTATGATTCTTTTAAAAAGTCATTATCGGAAATTCTTTATGGCAATGATTGTCTTTCATTGTATTTTACTTTTTAATGTCCCATCAAACAATATCTAAGAATTTTTCAGCATGAAGGAAAGAATAGAAAATACATGCAATAGAAAGATTTGTCTAGAGATGATGTTTTAAAATGTATACCATAGCTATGGTTAGCTACTCATGGCTCATATGAAGTTGTGACTCGCTGATTACTCCTGTTCTTTTAATCTCCTGGGGACCTTTATATAGTTTTTGTTGCAGAATTCATAACGCAAGAACAAAGCTAGATCTTGTGCATATCTGCTGTTAGTTTAAATCAGGGACATCTATACCTTTTCTGAGTTCTAAGTCCTACTTTCCACTCTGAATTCACAGCAATATAAATGAAGAATAGAAACATCAACCTTTCAAACTTGTATCCCCAGAGGAATTGATAATACCAAGTGAGTGATCTAAAAGAATTACATGGTATTTCTTTTGGGTCAAAAGATAAATCCTGAGTCCAGGGACTTTTCCATCTATTCTTCTCCTGTAACTGAGATGCTGCCATCAGATACTCTCCTCTGCTACCTCCCACCTCTACTTTCCTTTCTTGGAACAGGCTTGAGAAAATTAGGAAGCTCACTCCAAGGGTTTAGGACTTACCAGCAGACAGCAGATGAAAGACACGCTCAGAATAATGTGGCCTTCTATCTATCCACTGCAGGAAATTCATGCCTGCCACTTTGTTTCACTCTAAGCCCCAGAGAGAGATAATACTGATGCTGCTTTTGTGTTTGAGAATTCAGTAGGGAAGTTTCAGTCTCCTGAGATCTTTAATGATTACTGCAACAAGTCTTATGCTCTTTTAGCCAAAAATAAACCAGCAACTTTCCAGACTAATTTTCTATCAAACACAAACATTAGCATGTCAAATTATCTGGAGATAGATGAGCAGACATTATGAGAGGGGAGCTCATTAATTTCTAAAAGAGCCTAGGTTTATGCAACATGTAAATTGTCAGGTCAACAAATGAGGTGCAATCATAAAACAATTTTATTTTTGTCCTTTTAAATGTATTGGATAAATCTAGGTCTTTTTAACACTAAATTAAAATTTAGTTTGGAACATTTTCTGTCCACATTAAGGTAATAAAATAACTTCTGGTCAGTGATCAGAATGTCAGTCTCAGATAATTGTGCAACCGTATCACACTGGGAATTTCAGGCACATTTGTGTCTCAGTCATCCCTTGCTAGCCAAAGTTTCTTGCTTCTTCTCCAGGATGAAAGGGATGTGAAGCTGAAGTCCATACTTCAGTGATGCTGAATTACAGTTAGTGGCCTATTCAATATTTAAAGCTGATTCTTACATTTTTGTACTTTTATAGATTATTCAAAAGAAGCTTTTCCTCATCCTTTACTTGTCCTCTCTTTTACTTACATGAATGCATCTGTGCTCTTGATGGTTATTTATGATTCCATCTACAACATACACACTCTTTTAGGACATAAACTCACTTGGACAGGATGGAATATGATGCCATGTATCTCAACCTGGAAGGTAACTCCTTTAGGAACTAGGAACAAATGGCCTTTTCTAATGCGGCAGTCATTTCTCATTCAATTATGCTATCAAGGAAGAGGAGGGGGGAGGGGGAAAGAAAGGAAGGAAAAGCAAAAAATAAAGGTAAAAGGATAAAATGAAAATGAAACTTTGTGAATAAGGAGGAGAAGTGGGCTTTATGGGAAGAGAGAGGATTCTGGGGGGGAAAAAAAGAGAAATCAGGATATATCATGTACATAGATTCCCTATGATGAATGCAGTCATTATGTGTATCTAAATTGTATCCATACACTTACAAACAATAAAAAAAGAGGTGAGATCCTACTAGAGGCTCTATTTGAGATGAGTCAGTGGACAGGGAGGCATAACATGCAGCCGTCAGTCCTTCCTGTCTGCTGAATCTTTCTGGAAGGCAGCTGATACAGAAGTTTGGAATGTTTTTCTAGTCATCACTGGATACCAACGATAGTGAGAAGAGCCTTAGGAAGGAGGAGAATGGATTGGAAGGAAAATAGACGTTGACCTAGTAGAACAGAATCGCAATTCATTAGTCTCATTCTTACTGTACACTTAGACTGTAAGACAAATGATCACCATGGAAAGTTCTCCTTCGCTGTGGAACATTAAAGATGAGACTAGTCTGACACATCAGGTTCTGAAGGGTGAGAATATTTGTGTGAGCCAATCTTCTCTCAAAGACAGCCATATTTCTCTGGGATCTACTTTCAGTTCCATGCAAGATCAGAGCCTACTTTTATTTTTAAAATTTTTCCTACTCAAGTAGAATTAATGCCTCCTTTTCATTATATAGAAAAATCATATTGTTTATTTTGCCCAGAAAGCAGTGATCACTCTCTGTTATGGCACACATGTGCATGGTTCTGTGACCTGCATGGTGGGCGTGCTCAGTGAGATAGAACCCGATTTCTGTTGACAAGGACCCAAGGGTGTCAGGGCCTGTCCATTTGTTCAATGGAAACAATTGACCTCAGACAAAAACAGCTACAGTTGAGCAAATTAATTCTTTTCTTTGGTCATATGAAAGAATATCAGTATGGCAAAAAATTAAAACATCTGATAACAAGCCTAATGTAATTGACATAAAAATGTTCACATTTGGTTTTAACTAGGATTTAAGATCTCTTTTATTAGTTTGAGTTTTTTCATTGCAATGTATATGTAATTTGTACTTTAAGAATAGTGTTCTGTATATTGCTTTATATATTCTTTTTTCATTAAAAATTTCACACTTTATTATGAGAAATTTCAATTACAGGCTTGAATTTTACAGTCAGTGCCAGTATATGTACTACCGGTATCATTTAATATATTATCTCACTTATTTCAGCATCATTTGTTTTACCTACCAATTTATGTATCTCTCTCTCTCTTTAACAGGTAAATTGCATTTTACCTGTCTGAAGCATTTTGAAGTAAGCTGAAACATCAATATACTTCCCGAAACAGATGTCAGATTTTATATAATTTATTGGAGTTAAATATTTTGTAAGGTTCTTTGATTCATTTCAAACTCATTCTTAGATCTTGCATGCACATTAGATAAATTTTGACAAGTGGATTAGTTTCTTGTGAAACATATTTATGATATATTTCTTGATAAAATATTGAGTCAGTTGACTTTTTGAATGGGTCAATTTTTTAATATTTACCTTTTTGGTAAGAATAGGTGCTATGTCTATATTGAACTATATAACACCAGTTCTAAGTAATAGCTAAAGAACTGCTCAATAATGTTTTTTTTTATTTTTTGGTTTTGGTTGAAATGAACTGCTTAAAATTTTTGTGATTTTCAATTTCCACGGTGGAGTGAAAGAAATACTTGTATAAAAGACATACTTTGTAGATAATGGTAGTTGTACAGAAAATGTATGTTGAATTTAAATTTTAAACATTAACTTTTTAAATACCATAGATGTACAGATGTGAATTTGTTGAACATTTTGTTGATCTGTTAATAATAAGGGTATATGTATGCAACAAATACATTAATTATGTGAGAAAGAGAATATATTTCAAACACACTCAGTTATTTCCTCAAGTATCTGTGTGAATCTCTATTTCTAAAACTATAATATAAATTAGCCATTTTGATCACTGTAAGAATACACAGATTATAGTGTGTGTTTGATGTGTTATGATTAGTGACCAGCACATGAAGAAGCTGTAAAAGCATATCTATGTTTTTTTGGTTAGTGTGTAAACTTGATAAAGGCAATCTGAACATTAATAAATATACAACTGAATATGTCTAAGCCTGTATCTTGGAAGTCTCAGGATGTAAGTAGCCATTCATGTTTGTATGCATTGCATGCAATGTGTTTGTGTTCCTGATGCAGGAGGGGTCCATGTTAAATACAGATGATGTCAGAGATGATGAAGCTGAGCATGGAATTCTGCTGGGAGTAATTCTCCAGTGGCTCAGTTGATATCACCCTCTCAGTTGCTTCCACACCTCCTTCTCCTCCCACCAAATACAAAGAAGTATTGGGATTTGAGGACATTTATAAATTTGTGTCATGGAAGAATGGGCTGATGCTGCTCTACCGGCTGGACCACATCACAATACCTCAATACCACACAGAAAAGAAGCTTCTTCCATCCAGTGAGTGGTCCCTCCATTGTGCTTCCCACCTGCCCTCATTATCTAGACATTCTCTCCAATTTTAACGTTATGATGGAAACTTCAGGCAAATTCTAGCCTTCATATTTCCTCTCGAAATATGAGCCAAATCTGTGTCTTTCCAAAGTACAAGACCACAGAAAAATGATGCCAGGTTTCCATCTCAAATAAAACCCTAAAAGGAAACCACTTACCATTATGCTAAGGTACTGGGGAAGTAGCTCTAGATTTTGTTTTCAGAATGTTCCATACTGCTTACTTAAAACCCCACAATTTTGTCTCCTATTCCAGATTGTTTGGTTATCGTCTGGGGAAAAACCACAGAAACAAATGAAGTAGATCATTCGATAATGTGATCTATGATTTTAGCTGTGTTTTCAGGGTTGAGTATGTCATGCGAATATCATTAGTGGGGATATTAGTATGGGACTCTAAATGCTGATGAATTTGTGACACCATGTGTATGGATGTATGTGTCTGTGCATGGATGGGTGTGCATGCTTATATGTAGTTCAGGAAGTTACACATATGAGTGAATACTTGAAACATAATACCAGTGAGCAGCCACAAATCTTAAATTCTTTGGAGTGATAGTGTTTTGTGGGATCAGGAGAGTAGATGGCAGTTAATGTGAAGTATGGGTATGAGACAGTATCTATGAGTACCTGGAAGTGCAAGCAGGTCTGGACATGTAAAGGTGTCTATTGTATCTTTGAGTGATGTTATGTACATACTCAGGCATATTCTATATCTCCATCTCCCTAGACTTTCTCCCTCAATCAGTCACATTGAGAAAGCTTTGACTGCAAGCCCATGGACAAAGCAAAGGAAAAATGATTTTGAGTGGCAATGGGACATGATTCTCCTAAGGTAAAAGTATTCAAAAATGGTTTCCTTAGGGAAGATCTGAACCATAGATAAAATGTTATCTGCTACCCTATTTCCCTTTGTCAATAGGGAATATGGACAATTACATGTATATTTTGAAAGCATTCTTAATATGAGTGCTACTGAGAGTTTTCTTCAGAACTCAGAGATAACCACAGAGCAAAATGTTTTTAAAAAGCAGTTACTGACAGGCTGTACATAAAAAGACTTCTAAAGACATTGGCTTTTAACCTGTGGTGAGAGGAAAAGATTCAACAGTTGCTAAGAAACACTATATCCTTGTTGATTAAATTGTTCATTTGGAAGAGAAAGAAAACAAAAAAAAAGCAGATAAATTTCTTCTCATAGTCCACTTACTTTCAGAATTATGACTGATATCTTTGCAGTACACAACTTCGTGTCACCACCAACTTTCACTGTGTATAATAGGACTGATAAGAAAATGATGCAAACTTTAATATAGCCAACATTATGTCCAAATTGCAGAATGATGCTTTAATTTTCATCTACTTGATACTATGGAAGCAATTGCTGATATATTTTGAATTATGACTAAAAAGAACTCTTTTATGATATGATTTCTCAATTTTTTGCCATTCTGACTACTGTTTGTTTAGCATGGTGTCAAGCTGCTCTTGCTTAAAGAGAGAGGAATATAGGATCTATAAAGAATGAAGAATAGACAGATAGCAGTGTAGGAAAGAAATTAAGGAGAAATGGAAGGAAGAAAGCATTTTAAAATGTTGTGTTAGTAGCATTAACTCTGGAGAGAGAGAGAGAGAGAGAGAGAGAGAGAGAGAGAGATGAAATAAACAATAAGAGTTGAATCCAATATGATAAAATTCCTGAGATTTAGGATCTCTGAAGGATGTTGCAGAAACAGACGGATGAATAGTCAAATTACAAGCTCCTTTTACTTGGTCTACTGATAGACAGTGTTTCAGGAAATCTGACTAAGAGTTGGGAAAATGTTGCAGAGTGGTAGCTGAAGTGGAAAGGTTTTAGTCCTCTTGTACATGCCTATTGGCTGAAGAAAAAAAGCCATAAATAGAAGACAGAAGTACTGTACAGTGTCCTAATGGAAAAAGGCTCTACTGGAGGTAGCAAGATAGACAATCTTGAAGGTAGAGGATCTGTCCTTGGTGCCTGAGGGACATCTCTTTCTTTGAAAACTGAGAATAAAAATGGACAAGGGTGAGAACAGGTTTAGTGTTGTGGCAGGAGATAATTCTCTTGCTCTATCCATTTTATTTTAGTAAAACATTTATTTTGTTTTTTCCTCCTGCACATCTGGTTTGGCTACAGAATTTATCAAAAGTTGGAGTAGATTTATTTATTTATTTATTAAGTTTGTTGGTACATTTTATGCATACCCTAATGCTCACATTCATCATAGGATATTTGCACCTGTGCATGATATATCTTGATTCCTTTTCCTCCCATTCTCCTACCTTCAACCTCTGTTTCCCTCCCTATTTAAAAGGAATTTTATTTCCATTTTTTAAAAGTCACACTTTAAGTGAAAAAAGAGAGATGAAAAGAGGAGAAAAATACATAATTCTTGCCAGTGAAACAGGCTCATAAAAAAAGTAGAGAAGAAAGAGTTAAAAGAGAAAGAAATCCAAAGAGAATGGAGAAATTAAGGAGACTTCAGAACTAGTGCACAGATCTGAGAAGGTAAAGATAGGATGTAGAAGAATGTGGACAGCTGTGCCAGACTTGGTGGCACATGTCTGTAATCCCAACAGAAGCCTGAGGGAGGAGGATTGTAAATTCAAACCCAGCCTGGACCACTCAGCAATTTAGTGAGGCCTTGACTCAAAATTTAAAAATTAAGTGGCCAAAGAAGGTCTTGGGTTCAATTTCCAGCACCATAGTAAACTAGCAAATAAAAAACTGATTAAATTAGAAACGTTAAAAACACAAATTTAAGATTTCAAATATAGATCACTTTTGGCTGATAACAAGTTTAGGGATGATTGTAGGTTTGGGAGGCTCTAGTAAACTCTGAATCAAGGTTATTGATGTTATAATTAATTTTATGACTGTAGATAGTATACCTGGGCCATCTAATGAAGATTTCCCAAGAAGTGCATGATGTCTCTTGTTCTTGGTTTATACTACTTTGTAATTTCCCCTGAACTACCATGATGTACATTCTGGGGTTGATAGGAAAGTGAGGGAAGAGTGCAGTTTAAGGTGAGTATTAGAAGGCCTCATTCACAGTGTTTCCTTCCTTTTGTCTTGCTGTGTTTTAGGCACTCAATTGATCGTCAAACTTCAATAGTCTATATGACATAGAAGAAGTACAGGGTCCCGGTGGTAGAGAAATGAAAGGAATCCAGTTCCTTCCTCAAATAACTCAGAGTTTAACATGACAACCTGGAACACTGGTACACCTTTTCAATTCCTGATTTTTGTGTCAAAGAAACAATATCTGAAAGAAAAAAGTGAAGAACTTTCCAAAACACCCCTTTGGGCCCATTCCCCATCTGTGTTCTCCCACTTGCTAATCATGCAGGGCTTCAATGGAACTCCTTTTCAGCCAGCCATGCTCCAGCTAACAGGCATTCCTGGGTTGCACACGGGTCTTGCTTGGGTTGCCCTGGTTTTCTGCATTCTTTACCTGATCTCCATTTTAGGCAACCTCAGTATCCTTGCCCTGGTGATTCAAGAACGTTCTCTGCAACAGCCTATGTACTACTTCCTCTCCATGCTCTCTCTCAATGATCTTGGAGTATCTTTCTCCACTCTTCCCACAGTACTTGCTACCTTCTGCTTCAACTACCACCATGTTGAATTTAATGCTTGCCTGGCCCAGATGTTCTTCATTCACACTTTCTCTTTCATGGAATCAGGCATGCCGCTTGCCATGAGCTTTGATCGTTTTGTGGCTATTTGTGACCCATTATGCTATGCTACTGTGCTCACCAGCAGCCGCATATTGACCATTGGACTGGGTATCTTTACCAAGAGTTTTATCACTCTTTTCCCTTTCCCTTTTCTGGTGAAAAGACTGCCTTTCTGCAAGGGCAATGTTTTACATCACTCTTATTGTCTGCACCCAGATCTCATGAAGGTGGCATGTGGAGATGTCAAGGTTAACAACATCTATGGACTCTTTGTGGTTATTTTCACCTATGGAGTAGACTCAGTCTTCATCCTTCTTTCTTATGCATTGATTTTGAGAGCAGTATTAGCTATCGCATTGCAGGAGCAATGATTCAAGGCTCTCAACACCTGCATGTCACACATCTGTGCAGTCCTGGCATTTTATGTGCCCATCATTGCTGTTTCCATGATCCATCGATTTTGGAAAAGTGCTCCATCTGTTGTACATGTCATGATGTCCAATGTCTACCTATTTGTACCCCCTGTACTCAACCCAATCATCTACAGAGTGAAGACCAGGGAGATCCGCAAGGGTATCCTCAAGTTCTTCCATAAATCCTAGTGCTGAAGAAAGGTGCAGATTTTGAGAGAAATCCTTTGAAGCAGGGATGCTAATCTGTCTGAAAACTTTAGGAATGTTAAGCAGAAGAAACCCAACTTCTTTATAATTATGAATGTGCAACCAATAAGAGAATGTCTAACTCAAAAAAGGATGTACATAGATAATTGAGTACTCACTGTACAGAAATCTTTGTGCTAGTTAGTAAGAATATTATAGTATAACATATTGATAAATAAGTATACTTGTCAAGGAAAAAGTATAAAAGAGAGCCAAAATGTCTTGATAATGTTTGGCACATGGGAGAATAATAAAAGCTGTATGGAACAAATAGAATTCAACCTAAATAATTTTCCTTCCACCAAGAATGTGAGAGATAATAAACACTGAATTCAGACAAAATTATTATAGGGATTCTGTGACTTTATTTTATTTTAAAGGGAATAAAACAGAACAATAAAACCAAACCAAAGAAAACAGTGAGGACCTGTTATTTCAAAAAATAAAACAATAGGGAATGTACCATAGTTACTATATTGCATGTTGTCATCACAGAATAGTTGCTCAGACTACTGGTTTTAGGCAAAATCAATTAAATAATACAAGCATTAGATTGTTTCTTCACTTCAGTTGATATCATTTCAGCCTGTGTTCCTCCTAATCAGCCGGTTGCTTATGGAAGTGTGTGTGTGTGTGTGTGTTTCTTTTTTTCCTGCCCACATGCCAGCTAATTTATGGGGTAGGGTGTCTATGTGTGTGGCTTCCTTCCCAGTTCCCCAGTTTGCCCCCAGCAGGTGCAGCCTCCACTAGATCACTGTGGGATGTTTTTTTTTGGGGAGGGGGACAGGGAATCTATTTGACTTATACAAATAAGAGCAGGCTACATGGGTGATTATACAGCAATTTGTGAAGGGTGAGAAAGATTAGAGTACTTGGTTCAGGATGTGAGGAAGAAGGAAAAATAGTTGTTTCTGAAGATTGACTGTCTAAAATATTTATGCAAAGAGCTTAGAACTTTAAACTTAAAAATATGTTCAAACAAAGAAAAGCATTGGCATATCTGAAAATTTGTAATACAATCTTCAGCCCCACAATTGATTTTCTTGATGAGAACATCATTTAGGTAAGAATATTAGGGCACTAAAGCTTGAGGTGCACAGTGCTTCCTTTTCCAACAACTCAAGTATTAAGATTGTTCACATGTGCTTTCCAACAAGAGGAAAAACATATGAGTGATAAGAGTTTGGAAATATGGTCCTTCTTGAATAATTCTCAGACAAACATCACAAGTCCCTGGAAATGTATCAAGCAAATTTTGAGAACTGTTCTCTTGAATCAGAAATTCTGGGGGTAGAGCCCAGCAGTTCATTTTAATAAATTCTACAACTTACTTTGTTACTTTTGGCCCAGAATACCAGGAAAGTTGCAATTAGCTTTGCATAGTAAAAGTGAAGATTTCCCATCAAGAAGCTTGGGGAATGTAGCTTTGGAAATTTCCTGGATTAGCTTGTGAGTGCCTTAAACTTGGGAGAAATTGAGTGCATCATAACTGAGCATGTGGTATTGGCTGTGAAGAGAAATGTGAACTTGATATCTCCATGAGATGACTCAGATGGAACACACTCATAATTTTAGAGCAGAGTGTGATGAGAATTCTCCAGCTACTCTAGTTACATCACCAAGATATTACTCTCGCCCTTTCTTCCCAGTTCTCACTTGCAAGTAAGGCTGCCATCTAGGCCATTTGAGCTCTTAAAAAATCAATAAGTTGTTACAATATGATGAGGCATCAATTAAGAGAAATTTGTGAATGGGACCTCAATGTTTGTGAGTTCCCTAATCAGAACATTTTCTGAAAAGTCTTTACTCCATTCAGGAATGTTCCACTTATATGCTGAAGGGCATATTTATCTCTCAGTTTAAACTTCGTGGTGGGGAGAGTCTTACAGTTTTCCCAAGGATGAGTTAAGCTTAACACTTAAACTTTTTATATTGAGATTTGCACAGATATACTGTTTAGCATTGTTAGCACCAGAATGATATTTAGAATTTTTCCTCACTTATCCACTCATTTCAAAGGTAAAAAAATGGAGACAATCAGATTTAAACCTAAAGTTTATAGTTAGCTTAGATTTTGGAACAGCATACATGCATGAATTAATAAATAATCAAATGATAAACTAAATAAAAGCATTGAACCCACTCTTATGCTTACTCCTATTTATTCTGCTTCTAATGACATAGTTAGAATCACTTTATCCTATGACTTCCAAGGGCCCTGCCCTCTTGCCAGTGACTTATGCCCAGTCCAAGACATCATTTAAGTCTCCTTTTCTCATGATTCTCTGACCATACTCCCAGGGTCATGATTTGAATTCTTCTGAATTCCATCTATTTCTGACAGCCAATCCTATGACTCTACTAGAAGGCAAAAGCAGTTCCTGCCCAACTTCCCATGTGCCGTATCAGGTAACATGAGCAAGGGCAGATGTTCTGTTTGCCTTCCCATAGCCATCCTAGCACCTGATAGAAAAGAGCACTTTTCTGCCATTCTTTCCCTTATAATACTCTCATTTCACACAAAACTAAAATGAGGAAGAGATAAAATTAACCGTTAAATGGGGACAAGTACAAGTAGGAAAAAGACCCTCAACATGAAGTCATGAAGATAGTAGATGGCAAAGCCAGGGTTTAAATCTAGGACTTTATGATTGAAACTCATTTTCCCTCAATGAAAATAAAATACCCACTGGAATTTTTCTCCTGAAAGACTAAATTTCTTAGTATCTATGACCTGGTTTCCTCACCTGAAAAATGGAATTAATAACCAAATTTATTTTAGTGCCTAAATTATATTACCCCTATCCAACTGTATATACCAAGCACTGAAAATGTAGAGAATGTTATTGTTTTACTAATGCACCAGATTATTTTATTATTTTATCATGTATTAACTCCTCAGTGACAGAGAAACAGAATGGTAACACTGGAACAAGATAGATTTGGCATAGAGGACTGATAACCTCCTGTTAGTAATAATATCATTAGAGGTGTTGGAGAGCACTATGAAATGGCTCTGAGAAGGATTTAAAATTAACTAATTGGCTTTCTATGTTTCCCTGTGAGTATGTCCTAGGCCTAGGCCCCTTGCCTGATGACAGGAGCTGATTCATAGTACGTGAACCTCTATGAATCACTGGTCTTAGCTGAGGGCTGTAATAGCCTGTGATGAAAGAAATATCTCAAAGGGCAAGATAAGGCCACGGCTGAGGACACCTGGCTCAAACACCAATTAAGTAGATAGAGAGTGCAGCTGCAGGGGTATCATTCCTCCAGTCTCACTCCCGGAGTCAGAATATCTCCATAAATGTCATCATGGAGATAAGACGGTTCTCCTAAATTGGCATAATTTACTGCTTGGAGAAGTCTTTGAAGTGATTCCCAAGGTCCTGCTCATTTCCCATGCTTTCCTCAGTATCCTTGCTCTTTGTTTGGAAATATAATAAATACGGGCATCCCAGAGAAGCTCATTGTCTTAGCCCTCGTTATAGCCACAGAATCAAGAACTCTGCAGAGGGTTTTGATCCTCCTGGAGCCCTAAAAATCATGCCACTTGTCTCATTTATTTTAAGACTCACAGTTCACTCATTTGGGAGATTGAGGATCTAAGCCAGATCCCGAAAAGAGGAAGAGTAGCGTATGGAACTTGGTGGAGGTTTGAAGGGGAGGTAATGGGAATTATATAGGGACAAGCAGAGATAAATGGATCAAGGTAGCCAAAGTCAGCTCCTCTATGACTTAATTCTGGGATTGTCTCTGGGCTACAAACTTTAAATTCAGATGTGGAATGTGGGTTTTATGCTGAATAATTATGTGTATGGGAGGAGTGCTTTTCTGTGGACCTTGGAGAAATTTTTCTCCATCTTCTTATTCATCATAGAGAGTATTAAAATACTATTTTTTCTGTGGTGAAAGTACAGTATCCCTGGAAGAGGATTTTCTTTTAAGTTTTCTGTTTGTCTTATTCCCAAGGTGAATCCCAATTCCCTCCTTTTTCTGTCACTGGCACAGAATCACATTCATGCAAAGCAGAACTCCAGAGGCCTTGGCCCCTGGAAATTTTCCTTATAGACATAAAGTCAGCCTCTTCTCCTGGATCATCGTTCCCTGAGGACTATTGTCCAGCCTTTATGAGCTCTGGACCTTTATCAATCCAACAGCCACTTCCAAACGCTCTCACAGGTGAGTCTCAATCTGTCTTTACAGTGTAGGTGTTCATATAACAAGTGCATGTCTTTCAGCAGTTTTCTGTGTACTTCTACATGGGCTTCTCAGTCTTTCTGATTCATATCATTGTATTTTTAAGTAAACTTATGTCCATGCCTCTTGATATTAAAAAAGTTGCCATAATTATGCTATGATAGAGATGTTTATTACAAAACCTCCAAATCTCATTGTTATATAAGATGTCTATAGCAAAAGCAATAGTCAGTAAAATGCCCATATGGGTGTCTAGCTATGGTAAAGAGGACCAACAAAGCTGCCTTCGTGGTGAAAGATATAATCATATGGCAGGAGTTGGAGACTTTCCACTGTTCTGTCCCTAACAGATCCACAGTCATGACATTGTCATGGAGAGGGAGAGAGCTGACAGCCTGAAACCTCAGAACTGAGGGCAGAAGGAGACATGATAGGGCCATTATTCACAATTCAGCAGATGCTAGGATCCTCCTTCCAGTGTTTTTATTAAAGCATTATTTTGCCTTACAATCTGTCTCCTAAGTGGAAGTTATTTCATTATACAGCTTTGACTCTGAAAAATGCTCCTTACACAAACCCTAGACTGCTTCCCTGTGATTTCGTCCTATCACTCACTGTCTATCATACACAACTCGTCTATTTCTACTTCATTATCTTCTTGTCAAGGTTAAATACCATTTGCTTCTTCAAAGCCCTTTGTAATTACACTTGAATGTGCTGAAGTCTTATTTTGAGTATGGAATTTATGTTTCAGTTATGGTCTGAGAAGCATATTTGTGTTTTGATTTATTAATGTTTTCTTGAACACATTAGTTTGTGTCATAAGCATGAGGTATTGTGTGAAAGTAAGGTAAATCAGAGGCCTTAAGAGATCTCAGGGTGTAACAGAAGAAAGAGGCATCAATATAATTTTAATAAAACTAAAAGTATGAAATATTATAGTTAAATATGATAAATTATTGTTTACACTTAAATAATATTAGAAAATTTTCCAGTTTGTTGTAAACTACATATAGCACTTTTAATTCATGTTAGATTTACTATCTATGAGTTTGACAGGAGGATTTGTGTGCTGTGGAAAATAAGAGTCAGGAACTTTAAGAAGCAGCTAAAAGGGTTTTGGATAGATGGTGTGGGTAAGGAGAGATCATACAATGCCATGAATATACCTCCAGATTTATTTTCCAGTGTTTTATTCATTTAGTAAAATTATTTAATAAATATGTGATATATTGTTGAACTTGTATTATTTTTTCTTATATGAAGTATATAGAGAAGTAGTAAAGGTACATACATTTAACTAATAAATAAAATACACAGGCAAATTTTTTTTTATGAATTATGATAATATTCTGCAAGAAAAATACAGATTCTATGATGAATCATACTCAAATGACATCTGCTTACCATTATATTATTATTGTTATTATTATTTTTATTGAGATAAAACATCATTTTGTAGCTTGGGCTGCTTTCAAACTCACTATGTAGCTCAGTCTGGCCTCAAACTCCTGGGGATTCCCCTGCCTCAACTTACCAAGTGCTAAAATTACAAGCATACACCACCACCATGCCTTGCATGTGATTAAAATTATTATTTCTGTGTGCCTACAACATTATCTATCATGTGGAAAACCAGAAAATGGTCCAAAGTAAGAATAACTAGTATGAGTCAGTGAGATTTAATCACGATAGTGGTCTAGGATATGACAAGAGTACCAGCACTAAAGGTGTTCAAGCTAAGCATGGGAGATGGAGGATTTTCTCTCAGTGCAAGACAGGACTCTAACTGGGCCTAAGGAGAGGTGCAATGCCAGACCCAAATCTGTGGGCAACATTTTGCAATATTCTGGTCATTAACGATAATTTGTCAACTTCGTTAGAACAAGAAACACAGATTAGCAGAGAATGCTCCTGGGTTTGTCTTTGAGAGCCGCAGCGGAGCCGCCTCAGGTACTGTATCACCCTCTCTCTCCAGTTCCTCTCTGGCTTTCTTGCCTTTCTCTGCTTCCCCCGCCCCTGAAAACTAAGGAGCTTTGCTCCATTGTGTTTCTACTGTGATGCTTCTGCCTTGCAGTCTGCTGACTGTGTCTTTAATCTCCTGAAACCGTGAGTTAAATTGCACCTTTCCTCCTTCAGGCTGTGGGTCTTGAGTACTGTGTTTCAGTGGCAGGAAAGTTAATATGGGAATAGCGAGTGAGATTTGCTAGGTCAGTGGCCAATAAACCACAAATAGAAGAGAATGATGAAACATGAAGAAATATGAAGTTTCAGTTCTCAGTGAGGAGGAATAGTTTTCTGACATAAAACCTGGATTGAGACTAGGCAAGTGCTTGCAAGCTTCATTTTAGTTTAAAAGACATTCACCACGAAGTGATTAAAATGTTACAAAATGACTCAGGAATGGATCTTGAAACAGAATTCACTTGAAGAAGTTGAAAACATATTGACAGTAATGAAAGATATGAGCAGATTCTAATTTTATTAGTGTGGAGGGTTACCTAATGTCTAGGATTTTTCATTTCCTCAGTGCAATTCTAGTGTACACTCAGTGTTGAGAACCATTGATGCATAAGGTAAACCCATGAGAAATTTGTGGGCAAGATGAAGGAAGAGGCGTATTTCACTAGTGGAAGAAGGGGTTGATTGTGAGGAAAACACAGAGATAGAATGATCAGGGTTCCACATAGCTGTGCACAGAGCGAAAAGGGAAAGAATGCAGGCTCTTTGATCATTCTCATTATTACACTGTACTTTCTTCATGGCCATAGCTCTTCACATTTCCTTGGTTACATGTTTCAGCAGACAACTACCATTAAATACTGCAGCCATATGTACCATTTCACACCAACAATGCATAATTGCAGCATAAAGAATTGATACAGAGTCAGTGATTTATGAACCTAATCTGCTGAGTAAATGAATGAAATGATGATTGCTGATAACTCAGCTTTCATACCAATTGTGTCTACACTTTTCTATTTTGTTTTTTAAACTTACGCTAATTTATCATGTTCTGTTGTGTTTATTTTGTTACATTATGTTACACTGCGTTGCATTATTTAAATTTTATGTTTTTTTGACTCCTGAGGGGTTCAATGATTTTCCCCTGATCTCACGGCCATTAATGAAGTCCTTTATCTCTTCAGTTTTGATCTCCTTATGACTTCTAGGTGAAATCTGCTCATTTTGAAAGTATTATATCATTGACACCCTTTTGGAACTCTATTTTTACATTCAAAGATTGCTTGTATGTTTGTATAATTTTAACAGGAAGCATTAATTTCCTATTAATAACAATATTAATTTCCTCCATGTGTGCTGATTGATGGAAGCTGTGCCAACTAGGGAAGCAACCAAATGCAACACCGACTGGGATGACAATAATTGGAGTGGGAAGCAACCTTACATTTATGTTGTTTGATTGACTTTGTAAGTCTAGGGTGGGTAGTTTGAGCAACTATTTAGAGGATAACAATATGCAATATAGTAATGATTGTGGATTTCCTACTGTTCTATCACTATTTTGTTTTGTTTCATTTTACTGTTCTGTTTTACTCCCTTTAAAATAAAAATTAAAAAAATAATTTCCTTTATCATTCATATTTCTCTATTTTTCTGTTTTTTAAAACCACATTGTTACATTCAAAACATTTTTTTCCTGCAGTAGGACAGTGATGGAATTCATGGAGGTTACCTCTGTTTTCTTGAGGCCTCATTGAAAAAACTAAAAATCAATTCTTTCTAATGACTTCAGCCAAGATCAAATTGAGATTTACTGTCATATTCAAATAAGAGAATAATAGCTTTATCTTAATTTTTACAAGTAAAAAACAAACAAAAATATGTGAGATCAGGATATGAGTAACTTGTCTACATCATTCATCTAGTAACTGGCTGAGTAAATATTTTGACCCAGATTTGATTTATTCCAGGTTTTGCTCTTAAGGGTTGAGTTATGTTCTCTCACATAATTGAGCAATCAGAAACATCTATCTTACATGTAATATATTAGGATTCTAGAGCACAGGGGAATAGAAACAGAATATAAGAGAATGTGTGTTATTCCAACTCACCCATTCCATTTCCTTCCTTCAATCTTTAGGCTGAGTGCTAAGGCAGAAGACCAAATAAGTGGAAGCAAACTTCAGCTTTTTTCAAAAAGCAGACAAAGACCAATTTCTGTTCTTGGTGGCATGGGAGCTGAGAGGAACGAAAGTCTTGACTTCCTATCTGTCTTCCTGACTGGTATCCCAGGTCTAGAAGCCCAACATGTCTTGCTCTCTATACCCTTCTTCATCATGTACATTGTGGCCATTGGGGGAAACAGCTTAATCATGGTGGCAGTGCAGGGAGACTCTGCCCTACATGAGCCCATGTATCTGTTCCTCTCCATGTTGGCTGTCACAGAAGTGGGTGTTTCTGTGTCTACACTGCCTACTGTTATGGGCGTTCTTTGGTTTGATACACGCAGGGTAAACTTTGATGGCTGCCTGGCTCAGATGTTTTTCATTCACACCTTCTCCTGCATGGAGTCAGGGGTCCTGTTGGCCATGAGTTATGATCGCTTTGTCGCTATCTACAATCCACTGCGTTATACAGCCATCCTGTCCCTGCCCTGCATCATCTCTATGGGTCTGGGCATTACACTGAAGAGTGTGGCATTCATGGCCCCACTTCCTGTCCTTTTGAGGCAACTTCCCTATTGCCATATTAACATTCTTTCCCATTCCTATTGCCTCCATTCAGACCTGATCCAGCTACCTTGTGCTAATACTAAGCTCAACAGTATCCTGGGTTTGACCATTGTACTTGCCACTTTTGGTCTGGACTCACTGCTCATTGTGGTGTCTTATGTGCTGATTCTTCACACAGTACTGGGTATTGCTTCTGAGGAGGGACGGAGGAAGGCTCTCAACACATGTGTGTCACACATCTGTGCAGTGCTTGTGTACTATGTGCCTATGATTGGGGTGTCTGTGATGCACCGTGCTGCCAAGCATGCTTCTCCTTTGGTCCACACAATCATGTCTAGCATTTACCTCTTTGTGCCACCAGTGCTCAACCCCATCATCTACAGCATTAAGACAAAGCCAGTCAGAGAGGGGATTGCCATCTTGTTCTCTTGCAAGAAGGAATTGACCTGAATGACTCCAGGAGAGGAGGATATTCTTCAACCCACAAACTCTCATCATGCTTCTGCAGTTGTCAAAGCTGCACACTAGCCATTTTTAGGAGTCTGGAATCTGAACCACATAGTATTTCTAAGTTCATTCTCTGTCACATTTTATTGATGTGTGTATGTCTCTGTAAGTGCATGTGGTACAAATTTATGCTCTAATCAGTCATGACAACTTCAGGGTAAAAACATTCACTGTGTCTTTATTCCCTAAGGGCTCCTAGGAAAAGATCTAACAAGTAGCAAGTTGACGTTCAAAGCTTCTGGGTTAATGCTATTTTAAGTGAAATAAAGCAAACATTCATTTTAATAGGATGATAGGAACTAAGAACACTCTCCAGGAAAAATCATCCTGGGTATATGCTTTTGAGTAAAGTGAATGTGTTTTCTGGTTTACTCTAGATACTGAGTTTATTGACTTGTTTTCCTCAGTATCCTTCTTAACACTATTTTTCACTCTCAAAATTTTCCTACTTTAAGCCATAAATTATCTGATAAATCTGGCTTTGAAGCAGCCTCCAGTTATGTAAGGAACCAGATCCTTTCCACCATCCAATAGTCTCTACCCTCAATGTTTATATATGCCAAGGCTCTGAGGATGCACAGCTAAGGAAAGGACTGCAAAAGTGATGTAAAGTAAAATACGGACAACATCACAATGCCCTGGCTACAAATTGTATGAATACGCAGCAAAAGCATCTAACTCTGCTTTAGTAGAATTCCAGACACTGTTCTTAGGTAAATGCTTGTACTTCCTATCACTGAGCCTGGATAGCTCCTCTCCCTCTTTTGTCCTAATCCTTCAGGCTTCGTGATCCTCAGTATGCTGTATAGTGGGTGGGGTTTGTTTTGTTCCTTAAGCCCCTACTCCTTCAGTTCCATAAACACTAGTCTTGGTGGTCCTGACGGCTTAGGCCCGAGGTTTCCCGGAAATCTTGGTTAAATGGGAAAGGTCACCATGTCATCTTCCAAGCACCACAATTCTTAGAACTATATAGAGTGGATGGATAACTCCATGCTGGTTGATCAGTAACTGGTTTTATGTTTTCAGTCTCATGCATTTTACAACCTCTAGTTACAGTGAAAATATTTTTCTTACCTCACACTCTCTTGCCCAGCTTGTTTTTCCTACCTGAGACAACTATACACAATAAGAATTTTAAACTTTTATTTTGTTAGAATGGTGGTTATCACATTTTTATTCATATACTCCATAAAAGAAAGAAAAAAAACCCTAATATTTTCAAGTTGGTGTTTAAAATTTTATTGTTAATTTCTATAATTTTTTTATTTTAAAGAAAAAAAGCATGTAAAAACAAAAAACAAATAAAACAAACAACAACAGCAGCAACAACAAAACCCCAAAACAAGAGTGGTATAAGATTTCAAGTAAGATGGTAGAAATTTACTAGTGGTTGTCATATGGCACATTGTTATCTTCTAAAGAGTTGCTCAGATTACCAGATATAAGCATGCAAAATTGATTGAACAATATGAGCACTAACTGTTCCTTTCCTTGTTCTGATTTCTGTAATTGTTGCGTACTCATTTTGAGATATATTATAAGTATACTTCAGTTTAAAATAGTTATATCTTATCTTTATACAAGGGAATATAAGTGGATTATATTTGGATACTTGACATCACGAATTTAAGGAACGGGTTACTCTGTCTATCTATCTATCTATCTATCTATCTATCTATCTATCAATCTATCTATTTTTTAAAGAAAGAGTCTTGCTATGTAGTTGAGGCAGGCTTTGAACTCACCACACAGCTCAGGTTGGTGCTAAACTGGCATGATCCTTCTGCCTTAGCTTCCAGGTACTGGGATTACAGAAGGACACCACCACACCTGTCAGATATTTTACATAATTCCCTTTGTTTCCTTTAACTTGAGTGTTTATTTTACCTTCATAGAAGAGTTTTGAACATATAATGTATTTTTTAAATTATGCTAATGATTAATTTATAACAATTCATATATATATATATATATATATATATATATATATATAGTGAAATTTAGTGTTTAAAAATTGTGAGTTTATACTGCTGTTTAAAAATAAATTTTCCAGTATACATAATTGATAAAAAACAACATGGGGATAATAACATTTTTAGTATATTAAAAGTAAACTAAGTAGAAAAGAATCTCTTAATTTGGTGCATAGACTTTTTTCTTAGACTTAAAAATTATTAATAGCAATATGAGATATAGTTTGGCATGAATTTTACTCCAATTCACTGTATTATTGTACATTAATATTGAAAAATTTGTTGGGATAAATAAGCAGATGATTTGAAATTGTTTCTTCATGGCTTAGAGCCATTGTTCATTAAATGTTTTTGTAATACAATTTCAAAATAATTATTATGATCTACTATCTAAAATATTTTAATGGCAGTAAAGAATAGTTTCATTGGATACCTCTTTACCTTTGTTGAAAGCTATAAAATTGATGCCATTTATCATTTAATAGAGTATTTTACCCAGTCACTGTTACCATATATTTCATCAAAATCTATGCTGCTATTACTAGTAGTCTCTGAGATACTAGTAGGTAACTCAGAGATTTTCATATTACTGCGATGCCTCTTGGAAGGATTCAGAACTGTTTGACAAGCTTTGGTTTTTCTCTTTTCTTTCCTCCACTTACCTCCTGTTTTTTTCTTCCTTTTCCTTCCCTTCTTTTTCTCTTTTCTTCCTTCCTTTCTACTTCACTTTTCCCTCCCTCCTTTCTTTCTTTCTTTCTTTCTTTCTTTCTTTCTTTCTTTCTTTCTTTCTTTCTTTTTCTCACAACTTTGTGGAAAGGAAGAAAAACAGTATATGAAAGGGTATAGTAAAGCCAGTAAATTCTTGGTCAAAGTAATTTTAAGTAAATAGAATATTATAGACATTGACTATGTTAAGATGCATTCCATTAAAATTTCCATTTGAAGAACATTAGATTTGATGCCACCAATGATGCCTTCTGTAAGCTAGGATGACTGTTCAAGTTTCACTTTTAACATTAGCTTAAATGCCAAGTCTCAGTTTAAATATTATAATTTGTTCCAAGGTACTATCCAGTGGATTTTATTTCCTAATTTTTTCATTTATTAAAATAACATTTTTAAGCATCTACTAAGAATAAAGAATAGGTACATAATCACATATGCTTTTAAATGCAGCATGGAGAATGAATTAAAAATTTTGACAGTAAGGGATAAGAATATTGCTCAGCAGCACAGCGTCTATCTGGCAAGCACAAGGTTGTGAGTTCAGTCCTCAGTACAAAAAAAAATAATTTGAGAATGAATGTTGCAAGACTTTCTTGAGGAAGGTCTAATATTTTCTCCAAAGTTTTAAACCCAAGCAGGTCTAAAATACAAACATATATGATAAAAATCTAATAAAAATCTAATTTTTTAGAGAATTACTGTCATGGATACTTCAACATGGCATATATTACTTCACACTAATGTCTTCAACCTTAATTCATGGATAATAGGAACTGTTTTCCCTTGTGTATCTGAAACCTGCCACTATCTATAATTCATTTATTTAATTTTTCAATTTTGTTATACATAAAATTAGTTGCAGAATGTTTAATATGCCTTCTGATGAGAATTTATGAGTTAAAGAACAGTACTTATTGTACTTCCTTCCCCTTTTTTATTTAAAGAAGAAAAGCAAAACAGAAAAAAAGGGTAGAAATAATACAGAATTTCAAAAAAATAGTAAGAAATCACTATTTGATAAATTACATATTGTTATCTTAGAAGTAGTTGCTCAAGTCACAAAATCAAACCATAAAAAATGGACAGTCAAACAATGACAGTACAAACCTTTCTGTTTGATGGACTAACAAAAAGCTTAGTAGTGTATGGTGATCTGTCTTGCACACTTAAACATCCGCCTTCCCCTTTAATCATTGAGATTCCGTTCATTTCCCATGTTACATACATCAGCAATCTTTTCAGCATAGTTGTTTTATATAATTATAATAAGAGTTACGTTCTTTTGTAATATTATCCATTCCATATTGGGATCCTATAATGTTTTGAATGATTTTTTAAAGAAGTATGGATCAATAAAACTTCACTGTATACCATGTAAAGTTTTATGGATTTTGGTAAATTCTTATTGTTATATGTGCTTCACAACAGTGTAAGAGAATGAAGCAATCACCTGGAAATGTCAGTTTAATTATGAAAATGAGACAAAAGTTAGAACAAAGAACAGCATAGAATTCTTGATTAGATCTTTACCTGATTAGCAGCTAAATTTTAACTACTATGTGAATTTCATTATCTGTGACCACAATCTTCAACTGATAATATATCTTTAGTCAAGAAATTATTTATAGTATTCTTTCTTTTTATTAATATTGTCATAATCCCAAAGTTTTTTTTGCCTAAAATTATTTTGGGGCTATTTTCAAGCCTGTGCTATTAATTGAAATAAAAATGTCAATTGAGGGCCAGGTATTTAGCTCAGTGGCCTAAACACCTGCCTGGTGAGCACAGTGTCGTGAGTTCGATCCTTGGTACCACAAAAAAAAAAAAAAAAAGTCAATTGAACCATATTTTTTTCCATTTTCTTGAGTTTTTTCAACAAAATACCCTATCATCATTATAAGCTCTCAGTAAACCAAAACTCTCCTGCAAAGAGTCAGAAAAATGTCATGCTGTATTGATAAAAGTGTTTGGAGACTTATAGTCTTCATTTCCCTACTCTGATTATACTCTACCATCAAGTTTATGATTCGTTTTCATGAATAATTTAACAAATTCATTTTCTCATCTCAAGTGCATAGTGTGGGGGCACAGGAGATGGATAATTCCATGGAGAATCTGCTTGGTCTTGACACTCTAAATAATGGGGTTCATCACAGGAGGCGCCAGCAGGTACACATTGGCCATGATAACATGGACCAGTGGAGAGTTGTGCTTGGCAAAGCGATGAGTCATAGATACACCAACCATGGGAACATAAAGTGTCAGAACAGCCAAAACGTGGGACAAGCAGTTGTTGAGAACACGGAGTCTCTCAGTCATGCAGGACACCCTTAGGACATTTCTCAGAATCATCGCGTAGGACAGCACAATAAGTAGAGGGTCCATTACAATGATGAGCAAATCCATACCAACTGTTGAGCTGGGTGTCAGCACAGACTAAGTGAATCATGTCCTGGTGGAGGCAGTAGGAGTGAAACAGAAGATGGGAGTCACAGAAAGGCAAGCGCTTGAATAGGAAAAGGCAGGGAAGAACAGCCAGGGCACAGCGGCAGATGAAGGTGAACCCAATTCTATCAATGACCTCTTTGGTGAGGATGGAAGCATAATGAAGAGGATGGCAGATGGCCACATAGCGGTCAAAGGACATCGCTAGCAGGACAGAAGACTCCATGAAGGAGAATCCATGGAGGAAGAAGAACTGGGCAAAGCAGGCCTCAAAGCTGATTTTGTGAATGTTAAACCAGAACAGCCCCATGATGGTGGGAAGGGTGCTGAGGGGAGACCCAGGTCGGTCAGAGCCAGCATGGAGAGGAAAAGGTACATGGGCTGGTGGAGAGATGGCTCTGTGTGTATGACAGTGGGGATGGCAGTGTTACCTAGGATGGAGATGACATAGACGCAGCAGAATGGGATGGAAATCCAGATGTGATAGTCCTCAAATCCCGGGATGCCCGTGAGGATGAAATAGAATGCATCTTGTGTGCTGTTCATAGGCATACTTGAGGAATGCAAAAACTCCAATCTGTGGGTTCCACATTGACAATCTCATAGCATGCTACTGCCACAGGGTCGTTATCTATTCAATCAGGACCAACAAGCATGCATTCGTTTGGTATTATTTTTCTACACCACTGAGTGACACACTAATAGGAAGCCCAACAACTGTGAATTCCTTCCATAAATTTCCACTTAAAAATGTTCATTTTTTCAGACTTTTATATCCTGTGTTATGCAAAAAAAAATTAGTTTTATGCTCCCTGCAAACCACTTGCAATATGCATCCTAATGACTCTTGCATGTGTATCTCTGTATGTACACATCTGTGTTTACTAACTGAAACTGATTTCATTAATACTTCAAATAACTTGCAGATAATCAAATCTAGAAATTTAATTCATTTTCTACTAGAAATCAAATTTAGAAACTTAATTCATTTTCTACTGGAAACTTCAGGGCAATAAGAGAATGCTATTTCATCTTATTTATTTGGATTATAGTATTGAGACAGGGAAGTACTGAAGTGAATTTCAGGTTTCTTGCTTGAACAACTGTAAGTTAACAGTGACAATTATTTTTATATGGAGCACTAAATTAAGAAGAAACTGTAGGGTAGAGACCCTGGGTTTGGTTTGTGCAAGTTGGTGTCATCCTTAAAGGATCTTAGAAAAATTACAAACAAACGCTTAGGAGGCCTATTAAGACAGAGAGAAGACTGCTAGGAGTTACAGGAATCTTTGGCATATTTTAGGTAACTCAGAACTGAGGTATAAATATAATAAGGTAAGCATGAATTTAGAGGGAGGATAAAAAGAAACCTAAGGCACTATCATTGTTATGGTTGTCACATTGTGCCAACTAGAGTAGTTGAGAAGTTTAACTACCAGACTCAGTAGGGAGCCAGGATACTTTGTAAATATTCTCATCCTGTGCAAGAGGAAGGCACAGAGATTTTGTGAGTGCTGCATCCACGCTGGAGGAGTGGGGGTGGTCAGTGTACTATTTAAGAGAGGAGAATAGGGCTTTTTGCTCTGGCTGCTTTGGCTGGCTGCTGCCTTGAAGTGTTGCCCCTGTGCCATGCCAAGCTGCCTTAGAGCCAGCTGATTATGGACTGAAATCTCCACAAACAGTGGAGGTTTAATAATAAACTTTTCCTTACTTCATTTTGGGTATTGGGTATTTTGTCCCCGCAATGAGAGAAAAATAAGCGAGACAATTATATAAAAGTAAAATTGACTGTAGGTGAATGTTGAAGAAAAAGCAAAGGAGACTGTGAAGGACTGTCAGAGAGAAAGGAGAAAACAAGTAAAATAAAATTCAGAGACCAGGTAGTTAAGAGAGCATCATGATTTAGGGCTGCTCTGATGATCAGTTACATGAATATTATAAAGGATGTGTTCATTTAGGAACATGAATGCCACCAGAAACCTTTGAAAGACATCTTGGTAGAATAATTGGAAGAGAATCCAAGTTAAAATGGCTCAGTGGTGAATTAATGGGAAAGAGTGGAGAGTGTCTGTAGATTATATATTCTTATCAAATGGGCTGTATTGTCCTCTAGGGTCTGAATGCAGCCTTGATTTGTTTGTTTTGTTTTGTGGTGCTGTTCTGGCAATAGATCCATGGTCTGAAGCGACTGTAGGCAAGCACTCTCCTCCTGAGCTATATTTTACCTTTTTAATTTTTTATTTTTAACACAAGTTCTAGCTAAATTGCCCAAGCTGACCTCAAAGTTGTCATTCTCTTGCCTGTTTTTCTCAAGTAGTTGGGAACACAAGCATGTGTCACCTCTCCTGGCCAGACTTATTCTTTAAATAAAAGAAAATACAATGACTAAGAAAATTATTAATTTCATTATAATCTGAGAATGAAAACTCTTTATGACCATGTGGGAAGAAATTAATAATACTTAATGAGTTCCTAGAATGCACAGTGTTGAGCCACAAGTCCCATGAGTCTACAGATGCCAAACTATGCATCCATGCAAAAATTTTTCAAATCAAATATTTTTAAGGAACAAAAATTATAAAACTGTAATAAATGGGAAGAATAAAATAAAGATAAAATGGACTTTTTGAATTAGAAAAATATTAAAGGATTAAAATATGTATTCAGAAATTATTTTATTGAGTTAATATAATTTCAAACCTAGACTATCTGGTAAGGAAAAAGAAATTTGGACAAATATTTAGAAATGAACTCTAATGAAAAAAGCCAAAATTGCAAACAAATTACAGAAACCAGCAAAAATCATCAATAAAATATTAAATAATAAAAATTGGAATGTTCTATAGGAATTTAAGTGTAAATCAAACAGAGATCATAGCAAAGGTTTATAAAATCTGCTAACACAGAGAACTAATATCTTGATTAATATGTCTGAGAAGTTAATAACTTTTCAAATGTTCTAAACATAAAAGCATGCTAAAGATGGCTGGCTGATCGTAAAAGCATGAAGAAAATAAAACCCTAGTGATAAAATGCTCACCCAAGCCCTGTGCAGGAGGCAGATCTGGTACCCAAGCCAGGGATGGCAGCTGGGTGACACCCTTTGAGGCTCTGTAGCCCGGCCCTATCACACAGTGAATCACTAACTGCATGCCTGCTCTTTCCCAGGTCCCTTGACCAGTTTGCGTAACTATATATTTTTTCCCTCTACAGTACTTCTACTTTATTTTATAGCTCAATTCCTTTAGGTTGGTTTGTGTAAATATCAATAGGGAAATATATACGATTTTGGTAGAATCATAAGTATAAACACCAGCCCTAAACCCTTGAATTACGCAAGGAAGTCCTAAAAGTAACACGCCAAATTGAGAGATTTTTTTAAACTCACAACATCAAGTTTATTGCATGACTTCCAAAGACTTTTTCTGAGGTTCAGTGTTTCAAACTTTGTAAAGAAAAAAATGAATAACTGTGTGAGATGACAGATATGTTCACTTGCCTCACTGTAGCAGCCATTCTTTCTGTATGAGCCCTGCAGTAATATCTTATATGTTCCAAACGTACATAATAAGATTTACATAAAAACACTTTTCATAAGTAAAGTGCCTCATGGTGTTTTAATCAAACACAACCAAGACAGTCCACGTGACTTGCCTATCACTGTAGATGACACAGGAGAAACAACAGAGGCAGCAGCACCAATAATTTCTGCAGAGAACTATGTGGCAAGAACTGTGCTAGGACTTTACATATTTAACTCACTGAAGTTAATGATTGCCTAATTGCTGTTTGTAACTTTAAATAATGAGTAGCATGTAGTGTTGGTGTAAATTGATTTGATTTTTCTTAGAAAAGCTTGGAAATCTTGATGGAACAAGTAGTCTACCATGTATTTTCTACCTTGGGTAGAAGTTTATAAAGGATGGACACTGGGGTAATATAGAGAAAAAAATGCATTCCATGAAATAGGCAGGAAAGAGAGTCCTGTGTGGTCCTCCACAGATGGGACTGATTTCAGAGGTGGTGGAAGCTGAAGGCCTTGGAGGAGGACAGTGGAGACTTCACAAAGCTTTAAACCAGGAAGAGTGTGAATTACTTTGTTATTGTTGTTGTCTGGAGAGTGCATGTGGCAGGACAAAAAGCAGAATAGAATTATGGGACCCACAACTTTTGTGAAGAAAGTCAAGTAAGAAATGTTGGTGTGTTTGCACTTAGGAACATGCATGTGTTTGTGTACACCATTCGGCGGTGGGAATGAGAGGGACAGGACTGACAGATGCACCATTCAGAATCCCATCAGAGAGAATCTGAAGGTTTATACTCAATCATTGTGCCCTCAGGACAGAATTAAGGCCAGTGCACATGTGTTAAAAACTAGGATACAAAGATAGAGGGAAGAAAGGGAAAGAGGGAGTGAGAGAGAGAAAGAGAAGGAAGGTAAAGGTATAATATCACTGAAAAGCTGGCAACACTTTTCCTGTGCTTCAAGGCATCGGCTCTTCTGTCTCAAGCAATCTCCTGATAGATAAAATTCTTAGGGACTGTGTATCAAGTGAAGGGGGTGAGGACTTTGGCACCAGTGTAGGTGTAGTTTACTTAGATCTTGAGTTTTGTCCCAGGACTGTCCTTGTGTGGTAAAGTCTGTCCTTTGCAAACCCCTGAGTGGTTTATGTTAGTAATTTTGTTTATTCCTCATTGACATGGTTTCATGCTTCCCTTCTACCTACTTCTTTCTGAGATGTCTAATGAAACTCTTCCAGGGCGGAGAGGACGACAAATGAAAATAAGAGCAATAAGGATACCATCCAGTAGTGGTCAGTTTTCAGGGCAAGGTTCTGAGAACACCGAACAGGTGCTCTGAAAACACATTGAAATTTATGGCCACAAGCTTGGTGCAGTGGACTGAGCACAGCAGGGACAGTCTTTCTATTCACCGAGAGCGCATGATAACTGCCACATGAAAAGTGCTTTGTGCTTCCTACCTGTCACATCTCACTCTAGTACCAGTTTCTCTCCCTGTGTCCCTCAAATGGGTCTACTTAATTCTCCCCCTTGGCTCCATGGAGTATCTCCTCTTCTCATTCACCAAGTTTCCCCCCTTCTCTTATTACAAGCCATGGAGCAGCCCAACTCACCTGTTTTTCTTCTCTGTGTTCCTTGATGCTCCTGCCTTCTGTGCTCTGCGGTGAGTCGGCTGTGATTATATGTTCCTGGAGACCACTGGCTGGGATGCAGGAACAGGAGGGGGCGGGCTCTGGAAAGATGCTCATTTTTCCTACAGGACTATGAGCTCTGTGCTCTGAGACCTGAGGCCCTGAGGGACAGAACCAGGCGGCTGCCCAGTTGTTAAGGAGAAGCATTGGCAGCATAATAAGACCTTACTCTTGGTTTGAGAGGATGTGAATTGATTCTGGATTGGAAATGATTTCTCTTGAACTGAGAAATGTTCTAGCAAGGCTGGATTATCCAAGAAGACCTGGGTAAAAGTTAAGTTTTGAGGACTGTGCATTTCAAGGATGCATTGTACACATTCCATCAGAGAAATATTACTGTCAGGTAATGAAAATTTAAGTTTCCTGAAAAAAAGTTATTAATGGCAGTTTACTTTTGATGTTTTAAGAATTGCTTAAGAGATTTCATATTTTATCTCTCTGTAGTAAGAAGTCCAGGCAGTTTATATGAAAATATTTTAAGATTATTACCAGAAATGTAAAGCCACAAAATAAAAAATCTCTTGATTTCAGTGAATATACAGACACATAGTTTGAGAAAGTAAAATCACTAATAATAATAAATGTATTTGTGGTAACATTTCCTGAGTGTCCTGTATGAGCCAGAAATTGGACTTAGTGTCACATGGAAATGGGAAGATTTGGTGAGGTGACATGGAAAGGGGCCATAGCCCAGCAGATGCTATCTTGGTAATCATTGGTTCTCTTTAGCTTATGCTGTAGTTTATCTGGTTGTGACAGGGGTTATGCAACATTAGAGCACAGTTGTTCTTTAATATTGTCATGTCATGAATATGACCAAATTTAGAGTTGTTATGGCATGGAGATGTTGGGGAGGTACCACAGATCTGGTACATTCCTGAGTCTCCTGGGACTTCCTCTCACAGTGCCCACCTGGGAGGGTGCTCTGAGGAGTGTATGTCACCTTTTCTGCTCAGGCAAGAAAGGGCTATGACAAGTGTCACCTAAAGACAATGAACCCTGGCATTTATGAGCAATCTGAATTATACAATTCTTCACCCCAACCAGTGTGAATCAGCAGCTGTTATTCCTTGTGAAAATTTTTTGTTTTCTATCACTAAAAGCCTAAAGTGTTTCTTTCACTTATGGCTTCTTTGTGATGTCACCTGTCATTTGCCCTCTAAGGGTACTTGGAGCCACAATGTATGAAGGCAAGTTCCACCTCTATACTGCTTCCACTGTTTCAGAAGGAAGATTGTGACAATGGAGCTGAATATAAAGTTAGGAATCCTAAAAAGGAAGAAATTTAATAGAATTTGGGAGAGAAAAAGTTTATTATCTTATTACCACAATTTATAAACTATAAGTACATATCTTCAATATATGTATATTCTTTTTAAAACATTTTATTTAAAGAGAAAAAATAGAAAAGGGTAGAAATAATACAGAATTTCAAATAGAAGATACACAGTAAGAAATTACTAGTTGATAAATTACATATTGTTCTCTTAGAAATAGTTGTACAAGTTACAAAATTAAGGCATACAAAGTTGACATTCAAACAGTGAGAGTGCAAACAGATCTGTTCCATGATCCAACAAAAACTTAGTAATATGATTATCTATCCTGCACACTTAAACATGCCTGCAGCTATATCTTTTATAGCACTTCATTTTCCTCTCTTTTTTACAATAGCAATTACACATTTTGGGATTTTTTTACTCCTACATTTCTTATTACTTTTTTACACTAGAGACACAATGTGATATTTATAAATTTGATTCTTATTTATTTCACTAATGAGGATAGTCTCAAGTTGTCTCCATTTACCCATGAAGGCCTCAAGATCAGCCTTTTTGATAGCCGAGTAATATTCCATTGTATAAAAATACATCTTTTTTTATTTTAAAGAGAATAAAACAAAAGAGGACAGATCTAAGCAGATCAGAAAAGAACAATGTAAGCAACAAAGCACTTCACAACAAGACAATTGGATATTCACAGTAGCTATCACAATGTCTCTTTCTTTGAAATAGTTGAGCTTAGCTTTACACACAATAATGTCAAACATAACAAAGTAGAATAAACAACTCAAGAGAATGGAAGTATTCCAAGACATTTTGAACCGTATAACCAAAGATGAACAATGGCTTGTTATATTATCTCATTTTCCATAAAAATTTTGTTTTTACTATCATACATATTAAAATCCAATAACACACAATGTGATAGAACCAATGGTAATAGAAAAACAAAAGCATGGTAGGACTTCAGAGCAAGATGATATGAAATCAACACTGGCTACCATACTGTCTTGTCTTCAAAGTAACAATTCATATGATCACATATATTAAGATCAAGGAAAACAGAATAAAACCATTCGAACCAATGAATGAAGACATAAGACATCAAAGCAGTATAATGGTGAACCATGATTTCCATAAAATCTTCTGTACTCTTACCATTTCTTACACTAGGGAGACTATATGGTATTTATACATGTGAGTTTGATTTATTTCACTTATTAATATAGATTCAAGATGCATCCATTTATTTATAAATATCTCAATGTGATCATTCTTTATAGCTGAGTAGTACTCCATTGTATAAAAGTACCACAATTTTTTTATCCATTCCTCGGTTGATGGGCACTTAGTTTGTTTCCAAGATCTGGCTATTACAAATTTTGCTGCTATAAACATGGGTGAGCATGTATCACTGTGGTAAGATGCTTTCAGATCTTCTGGGAAAATGCCTAGGAGTGGAATAGCTGGGTCAAATGGGACCTCCAACCCCAGCTTTTTGAGGAATCTCCAGATTGACCTCCACAGTGATTGCACCAGTCTACACTCCCACCAACAGTGCAGAAGAGTTCCTTTTTCCCCACAGCCTCTCCAGCATTTGTTGTTGGTAGTTTTGTTGCTTCTGGTCATTCTTTCTGGAATGAGATGGTATCTCAGTGTGGTTTTAATTGGCATTTCTCTAATGACCAATGATGATGAACATTTTTTAATGTATTTATTTGCCATTCATATTTCTTCATCTGAGAACTGTGTGCTCATCTCAGATGCCCATTTTTGGATTGGGTCTTTGAATTTCGGGGGTCTGATTTTTTAAAATTCTTTATACGTTCTAGACAGAAGTCCTTTGTCTGAGGGACAGTTCACTAAGATTTTTTCTCAGTTTGTAGGTTTTCTCTTCACTCTGCTGGAGATTTCTTTGGGCGTGCAGAAATTCTTTAATAAGATTTGATCCCAGTTATTGATTCTGGGAAGTATTTCCCATGCAGTTTGGTTCTTGCTCATGAATTGTCTACCTACCCCTATGTCTTCCAGATTTTTACCTACTTTGTCTTGCAACAGATTTAGTGTTTCTTTTTTAATATTTAGATCTTTGATCCATTTGGATTTTAGTTTAGTACATGGTGATAGGCATGGGTCTAATTTTAGTTTTCGGCATATGGATAGCCAGTTTTTCCAGCACCATTTATTAAAGAGACTGTAATTCTTCCAGTGAACATGCTTGGCCCCTTTATCAAAGATAAGGTGGTTGAGTAAAAATACCACATCTTTTTCATCCACTCTGTGGTTGATAGGCATTTTGGTTTTTTCCAAGATTTAGCTATTACAAATTGTGCTGCTATGACCATGGGTGCACATATATTACTGTGATATAAACTTTTTAGTTTTTCTGGGAAGATAGCCAGGAAAGAAATATCTGGATTGAATGGAACTTCCTAGTCTTCTGAAAATTCACCATACTGATTTCCGTAGTGGTTGCACTAGTCTGCACTCTCACCAACAGTGGAGCAGTGTTCCCCTTTCCCTGCAGCCTCACCAATATTTGTTATCAATTGTTTTCTTGATGGCAGCTATTTTTTCTGGGGTGAGATGAAATCTCAATGTTGCTTTTATTTGCATTTCTCAAATAACCAGTGATGGTGAACATTTCTTCATGTATTTATTTGCCATTTGTATATCTTCCTCTGAGAAATGTGTGTTCATCTCTGATGCCCATTTTTGGAGAGGGTCTTTGAATTTGGGGAGCTTGTTCTTTATATGTTCTGGATATAAGTCTTTTGTCTGAGGGTTTGCTGGCTAAAATTCTTTCCCAATACTGTTTTCTATCCTTTGACTTTTAATCTATGAGTTTTCTTTTGGGTCAGATGTGTTTCTTGTATGCAACATATTGTGGGATCCTGTTTCATGATCCATTCTGTCAGCCTATTTCTTCTGATAGGTGAATTGAGGCCATTTACATTTATGGATATCAATGATATATACTGGCTTAACTTTACCATGCTATATCCAGTTATTTGCTTTCTGCTTTACCCCCTCATTTAATTGCTTGCCCTTCCTTGTGGTTTTGTTGTGTTGTTGTTCTGGGGGTTGTGGTCATTTTTATCTCTATCAAGTATGTCTTTCATACTCTGTCTAGGGTTGGTTTGGTGGACGTGAATTTCTTCAGTTGTTCTTTGTCATGAAAGTATCTTGTTTCTCCATTGAATCTGAATGAAAGTTTTGCTGGGTACAGGGGTTGAAAGTTGTTTTCTTTCAGGCCTTGAAATACCTCACTCCAGGCTCATCTTGACTTGAGGGTTTGTGCTGAAAAGTCTGCTGTGATTCTAATGGGCTTTCCTTGATAGGTGTGTTGTGTCTTTTCTCTAACAGCTTTTAGTATTCTGTTTTTATGCTGTATGTCTGAGATCTTAATTATTATATGTCTGGGTGTAGATTTATGTTGGTTGTGACTGGCATTCTATATGCCTCACTTATCCGCATATCAGCTTTTTCCCCCATGTTTGGGAAATTTTCTGTTATTACTTCTGTGAATATTTTAGTTGTATCATTTGCCTTGACTCCTGCCTCTTCACTGATGCCTATTAATCTTATGTTGTTACTCTTGGCATCATCTTGTAGCTGTTGGATTGTCATTTCATGCTGCTTTGTTATTTTAGAAGTTGTATCCTTTCATGGTTGCTAATTGCTATCCTATCCTCAAGGTCCAAAATCCTATCCTCAGCTTCGTTTAGTCAGTTTTGCCAACATTGAATAGAATTTTTTGTTTCTTGGATGTCTCTTTGAGTTTGTTTCATGAATTCTGTTTTCTATATTGTTCATTCAAGGTTTCAATCAGTTTCCTATGTTCCTGTACTTTTTTCTCTATTTCTTCTTTAGCTGTGCTCGGCAACTCCTTTACTAAGGTTGTTATCTCTATCTTTACATGGGCGAGTACTTCTAATTTGATTTTCTCTATAGCCTCAGGGAGGTTTTTTTTTTTTTTTAATTTCACTCACTATCTTTTCAGAGGTTTCTGGTGTGTTACTTTTGAAGTCCTCTATTTCAATGTCTCCTGTACTTGCTCCTGGTGGACTAGATGTTTGAGATTGCATTTTACTTTTTCGATTTGCCATTTTCCTCTTTTGAGTTAGTGTTTGGTCCTTCAGTCCCTCTAGTGTCAACTGTTGGTAGTGTGAACCTTGGGATCCTAATATAAGGTTGATGTTTGTTCAATTTCTGGGTCCCACAGTGAATAGGTGGGCCAGTCACCTGACTTCCTATTGCAGGGCCTGTTGAGTGAGTCCTACATTCCTTCTGGGTTGACAAGCCTTGTAATATTGATGTAGGTCAACTTTTAGTTCTTGCTATTACTTTATCTTCAGGTTATTCCAGGTCACCAGATCTCCTTGTCTATAGTGTTTGTGTTGGTGGGGTGCACAGGGAGTGCGCAGCAGCACGACCGAGGTCTCAGGGTGGTGTAAGGTCCTCAGTGATGGCTGGAGTCCTGTAGAGAGCCATATGTATATTCTTCAATCATATGAAAGTGTAATGTTTTCAGTAATTATTAAAACATGAGTATAAAATTAATCATTATTGATACAAATATGATGAAGAAGGAATTAGAATTTAAAAGCATTTTAAATTCTTTGTTTGAAGATGAAACATATATTGAATAATGTTGGGGTTTTAAACTATTTGTTAACATTTTGCTCATACTGATAGAAATATAGTTTATAACTCCAGATAAGTATGGAACATGCTTCAACTTTAAATGTCAAAATTAAATGTGGTGATGGAAGATAGAAAAGAAGTGTATAAATTGGAATATGTGGACTAGGTAAATTGAACACATATTTATGCATGTGTCAATCCTACTAAAGATATAAACTTGTGAAAAATACAATATGGGAGAAAATAATAGCAGATACAAAATTTTCAAAAACAAAAAGTAAAACAAATGTGTATTTGGAAATTGGTTTGGCAGGACAAAGAGTTATAGAATCTGACTGCCACAAAACAAGTGAATAAGAAATTAATTCTTAATTCAAATTTTAATGAAATTGAGGCACCCAGAATTTAGGAAAGAGGATCAGAGCATGTCAAATCCAATACAGGATATTTTGTGAAATTCAATGTGCAGATAAATTAGATGCAAATGTTCAAACCTCTCCATCACATAAGCAGGCAGTTATTACACTTTAAAAATGTTGGACTCCATTATTTTTTAATGTACATTTTTATTGGTGGATTATAATCATAGATAGAAGTAATCATTTCATAAGTATATATTGCCCAATAATGATCACAATATGAACATTTTGTGGTATCAGGTGAGATTAGTCTATTTTGTTAAATATTTTCTATACACTCGAAAAGAATATATATTATGTAACTGCTTGTATTTAATTGTTAATTAAATGAAAGTTCTTTAATGATTTAAAGATTTTCAAAACCTACTGATTTTTTTTATTGTGCTTTGCAACATCTCTTATCAGGAATATGTAATGGAATCTATCATTATAGCTATGAATTTATATGATTATTTTTGTAGTTCTGACAATTGTCCTTTGCACTTTAGTCCTTTGAAACTGTTATAACTGCCTTTCATTTTACCAGCTATTACTTTAGAATTGGTAAATTCCTCAAAGGGAAATATGATAACAAATATTAGGCTGAATTCTTTAGATAGCTCTTATCTTCAGAGTCATGGCCTTCATATTTTCATTGGCTAGGGTACTCTCTGAAGTTACTTAAAATTATTTCTCTAACTTTTCTAATTGTTCTTGGCAGGTAGATTGGCTTAAAACAGATATCTTCCTGATAACTGTAGAAATAGCTACAACATTTCACACATTTAAATACTGTAAATCTTATGATACTTTCCTGCATTTTTTTTTTGTCTTTTTTGAGACAGGGTTTTCAGTTCAGGTTGGGCTTGAACTCACTTTGTAGCCCAGACTGACCTTGAAGTAGCAGAGATCCTCTGGCTTCAGCCTCCCAAATGCTGGAATTATAGGTGTGGGCCACCAAACCCAGCTACCTACATTATTAAATGTAGTGATTGGTAATTTTCTTCTTTTGAGAAGATGAAAGATCAAAGAACAGTTTCTAAAGGTGTCTTGGCTACTTTTCTTGTTGAGACAAAGTACCTACCCTCAAAATTAAAGGCAGAAAGGTTTATTTAGCTCATAGCCTTTAGAGATTTTACCCACAGTCAACCTGCTCCAAGGCAGGGTGGTGTGGCAGACAGGATTGCAGAGGAAAAACACTTCATGGCAGGCAGAATGTAGCAAAACAGGCAAAGTCTCTCTCTGCCCCTTTCATTTTATCCAGGCTTCTTAGGGCAGGTGGCACTCATACCCTTAACTCTAGTACCCTTGATCCTAGCATTGCATCATGAATCAATTCTAGTGTCACACACTCTAGATCCAGCCACCTCTGAAAAGCCTTCATCTGTGGCCACTTGAAGCCTTTGGGGGACATCTAGACACAAGCTGTAACAAAAGATCTATATTGTAAATTACAATAATAATCATAGTGACAGAAAAAAGGGAGACCCAAATCTGATTTTCCTGATAGTCATATTGAATCCTGCTTATTATTAAACCCCATAGGTGCTAACAAATTCCTGTTTTCATGGCATATTTTTTTTTTTAGGATTCAGCTTGCCTGGTCCTGAAATTGTCTCTGAGCTGAGACTTCAGAACAATAGAGGTGTAAAGGTTGAAAAGAGTGGAGCCAGAGTAGTCTACATTAAATTGGTTATGACTTCACAAACATCTGAAGACCAACTATTTTAGACTCTGCATGCTATCCACAGCCTTAAATATATAAATAAGCACATTTAAGAATCCCATAGATTTACCATGCAGTTTTAGGAAAAGAAAGTGAGTTGCTAAGATTCTGACTGTATGTTAAGCCATTTGACATCTTGGATTCATCATCCCTTCTGTATCTCTCTGCCTGTGGGATGTCTTTCACCAGATTATCTAAATTGTTTCTTTTTTTTTTTTAAACCCTAGGTAATAATCACTTCCTGATTACTCTATGTAGGGATTGTTCTTGTGTGTTTACCTGCTAGATGTTCCCTAATAATTCTGTCACTGATCTGCCCAGATTTTAGCCAGCCACAGTGGGCTTTATCTGTACTATGTGGTTACATGCAAGTTCTTTTGCTAATCACTTCTGTGACTTTACCTCCATGATACCATTTCCTCTGTTCCTATAAATCCAAGATAATCACTTAAATGCTTAAAATTCATAACCAGAAGTTTTATTTATTTTTGTGGGATTTTAATGCCTGTTTAAAATTGATTCTAAACATTATTACAAGATGTTCAGGGGATAGAAGGATGGAGAATAACAGGGTAAAATATTTTCTATGCTCCATGAGTGGAAGGGGCCTTGTCTCTTTTGTCACTCCTTTGTCTTTAAGGACTAGAATTTGTGATTAACCTATTTAATGTATTCAGGAAATTCTACTCAGCAAACAACAAAAAAACTAAGGGATTTTAGCTTTTGTTCAAGAGATGTACATTGCTGGTTAATAGCTCATATCTTGGAATCTGACCAACTAAATTCCAATGCCAGCATTTAGATGTACAGGTTTGAGCATAATGCTTACTATATCAAAGCACTAGCTTTTCATCTGAAGTATAATAACTACATTAATGCACACTCAGTATATAGTACAGAAAGACTGAAATATTAAAGCCTTAAGATTTTTAATTTCTTTTTTGAAAATATAATTATAAAAACTTTATATTATTTAAATTCCTAAAAGGCATGTCCAATCAGATAGAGTTTATTAATGTTTATAAAGAGGACATTGACATTTCCTGCATCTGGGTGGGAGAACTTGAGACTTCTGAATAACAAACACAATTGTAATTTTAGGGATTCCCAATTTGATGCATTTGTGAAATTGTGTGACTGCCACATCACAGTCTGTATGAGATGGCTCCTTTGAGCTAGCTGGTGTGTTCCCGTGTGATGGAGTTCAGACACCAGTAACTCAAGAGAATGGAACACACTTCACTTCCTCTCTCTTTAGCTCAAGTGATTGACAAGTTTCTCAGGACACCTTCTAACTCCCAATTTCTTTTATTTCTTATGAGGAATACTGTGTTTTCATAAACAATCTTTCCTGTATTCTTGCTCCAAGCCTGCAAAGTAGTAGAAAGCCTCATGCACACAGTGTGCTTTAAAATATCATCAGTTCTGTGTATTTTTGGGTGATATATAATCTATAAGCTTTGTATATTTTCTCCCTAGTTCATTGCCAGATCATGGAGAAATGCCTGTGAGACACTGTGTTTTAAGATAACATCAGTTATATGAGTAAACCACATGTGATTATAGGAAAAAATTAAAGAAACAAAAACTCCTTTTTTTACTGTGGCCTTGACTGTATTCTCGTTCTTTTCTCTGACAGAATCTGGACAATGCTATGACTGATATCTTTAGTCTTAATGCTGTAGACGATGGGGTTGACCACAGGTGGGAAGAAGAGGTAGGTATTGGCCATCATGGTTTGTAGCAGAGGGGATACACAGTGTCCAAAGCGATGTACCATAGACAAACTAATCATAGGCACATAATAAGCAAGCACAGCACAGATATGTGAGCTGCAGGTGCTGAGGGCTTTCTTCCTTCCCTCTCCAGTGGCAATACCCAGTACAATGTAGAGGATGAGCCCGTAGGAGACCACAATGAGCAGTGAATCCAGCCCAAAGGTGGAGGTAACAATGAAAAGTCCGTAGATATTGTTGACAGAAATGTCCCCACAGGGTAGGTGAATAAGGTTGGGGTGGAGGCAGTAGGAATGAGAAAGGGCATGTTGACCACAAAAGGGCAGTCGTTGTAAGAGCACAGGCAATGGTGCCATGAGCACAGTGCTTTTCAGTACAAAGACAGCTCCTGTGGCAAAGATACGGGGCAGTGTCAGGATAGTTATATAACGCAGGGGACTATAGATGGCCACAAAGCGGTCCACAGCCATGGCCAGCAGCACAGCTGACTCCATAATGGAGAAAGAATGGATGGAGAACATCTGGAGAAGGCAAGCTTCAAAACTAATTTCAGTCATCCCAAAAAGGAATACGCCAGCCACGGTAGGGAGGGTGGATGCTGCGACACCAATGTCAGCCAATGCCAACATGGCAAGAAAGAGATACATGGGCTTATGGAGAGCAGGATCTGTTCTGATGACATGAAGAATGATGCCATTCCCAAGGAATGTAATGATGTATGTCAGGCAGAAGGGGACAGATATCCAGATGCGCTGTGCCTCCAGTCCTGGGATACCAACCAAAATGAATGTCATGGGTAGAAATCCTGAAGAGCTGTTGGGATTCTTCATATTGTAATCTCATCCAGTGAGATCAGTGCCACCTCAGAAATCATAAACAAACTGATGAGATAACACTATTATGAAGAAATTTTACTGGCACAGAGAAAAGCAAAGCCAAGAGCAAACATAGATTCAAGTGACCAAAGGACTCATTTCTGAAAATTGGTAGATGAATCCCTCATTAGGAAATTTCCAGTGTGAGAGTAGTTACTGTTTCCATTAAAGGGAAGTTTTAGGCTGATAGAATTTATGTAAATTGTTGTGAACTTTGTATCAGCTAAGCCAGAAATGGCTGTTGTGTTGGTATGAAGATGTGTGACCAGAGAAAGCTTCAAAGGAGTCAAAAATATATGAGCAATCCAATCATAAGATGTGTGATAATGCTGGGAATAAGTGAGCAGATATTACTGATAAATGTATAGATTTAAGACACAAAGGATAGTATAAAATAACTTAAGAATATCTGATAAGCATAGTTACATGAACAATTGGGATCCAAAAGAAGATGAGACAGAGAGTGGGCAAGCAGGAGAGTTAGAGCAGGAGCAGCAATTCACCCTAGGAGTGTGGACCCAAATGGGTTTAAGTTTTCTGAGCTTTAAGAAATATTGGAAGCAGCTAGAATTCTTGTGTTCAAAGGACTAAGTTATTCAGGAAGAGATAAGGAACCTAGAATGGTGAGTTTGTATGTAGACTTCAATGTTCATGAAGATAGTGTCAGAATTATAGCCACAGCATTTTGACTTGCAGTTCTCAAATACAACTTATGTCATCCACTGCTTGTTTACAGTTCAGATGAATTCACTTTCAAGGAGTGATCCACTGTCCAGGAGAAGAAAGGCAGGAGAGAGCCAGTCTATCTGCCTGGAATGAGCAGAGGATTACTTGGGTGAGCTGAGTCATAACTAGGAAGCTAGGAGAAACTTTGGAAGGAAGTTTTATTCACCCCAGCTCGCCACATGCCCCACATACACACACACATTTGTTTACCTATTCATAGAGAGATGAATAGTTCCCACATTTGCTAAAATCTGTTTGTTTCTTCCCTAGTATGGATTCCCCTTCAGTGACTGGTGGACTTACTGAGGGAGATCTTACTATTCCAGGTTGGATATTAGATTTTTCTCTGACTTGCAGACCTACAACCATTCAGTGCTCCTTCTGTCAAACACCCATGTAAGATAACATCAATACCGAATCCTGCCTCTCCTAAGAAGATCTCTCTGTGTCTTTCAGTAACAGGTCACAGATATCTTGTCTCTCACAATGTTCAAATATAATTATTAAACACCCAGAAAACTTCTTTCTGATGATGTTAGTTCTACAAAGGAAAACTTCAGAACATCATAAAAGGGACATAGTAGGGAAGAATCTGATTTGTTTTTAAAAGTTAAGGAAATTTCCTTGGTAAGACATGTTTAAGCTGAAACTTGAGGATTAAGTAGATATTTTCCAGGTTAAATTGAAAAAAGCACAATACTGAAAAAAAAAAGAAAAAAGAAAAAGGGCATCTGAGGCAGTACTTTAGATTAAAATGTGGAGAAAAAGAAAACTGTTGATATATTAGTATGTTGAAATCATTGATTTTTTTCATAATTTCCTTTTTTTAAATGAAAATAAGGGATGAAACAACAAAAAACAAATTTTTTGACTTCCTAGATATGGAATCCCTGGGCACTTGACATTCTCTTGATGTAGTTTAACTCAGTATATATTAGCTTAGGAAAAACTCTGTGTGTAGTTAACAGTTAAGTAAACTTAAAGTAGTAAAGTTCAGCAACAAAGCATTGATTTCTAGAAATGATCACACATGTCAGAAACATCCCATGGCCCAGGACCAAAGAGGTACTTACTTTTTTCATTTTTTTTCTCCATTTTTGTGTGTTTTCTTTACCTAAAAGGATCAACATATCCTTTTAGTTTCTTAAATAAGTAAAATATTAGTCTACCTCTGGTTCAAGCAGCTCTTCCTCCCACACTGCCTCACTGAACTCTTGATTGCACTGCATCCTGTTCCTTGTCTGCCATACTTCACGTGATCTGGTACTGGAAAGGACAAACATTTGCAGATGCTGGAAGTAAGGGTCTCTCCTCCCCTAGCCATTCTGCCCCTTCTGCTCTTCTTTGTGTGCCTTTTTCTCTTTTTGTTTCTCTAGCATTTTTGCATGTGTCTTACCTTCAGTTTTGTGTCTCCCTGGCCATTTAGGGTCAGGTTTTCTTGAAAGAGATCTTAAGCACAGTGATTCTGCTGAGTTTACATTGTTCAAAAAGAACATTTTAGGGATTACGGAGTTTTTAGGCCAGTATAATAAGACAGAAAAAAAATCAACAAAAGGAAGAAAATGTGATACAGAGAATCCTGTATACCTGGTGCTGGACAGAATTTGAGATGAATCCTTGATGCAGTATAAATCTGCCTGCTTTATTTTTGGGCTTATTTACTTCTTTATTCTTAAAGATAAATATGCTAATATCTACATCGCATGAACATTCTCAGTATTTAACACGATCCTTAGGAAACCAGTAAATGCTACTATTTCTCACCCCTGAATGCATGTATATACTATCTCCTCTATCTGGCATTCTTTGACGATATTAATCATCACCTTTTACACAATTTCCTGTTGATAATACTCTTTCCAGTCACTGCCTGACAGATCGCATTGATGAGGGGAACATAAAGACAAGGAGTTTCCACTTAACAGATGAGGATCCAAGTAAGAAACATTCATTTCATGAGAAACTAAAAGTAATACAAATGTAAAACTCTTCGTATAATCAGAGTCCTCTGATTTTTTTTCTTCATTTGCTATTCAATTTAGAAAATTCTTTCTCTCATTTTACCACACTGGTTCAGAACCCTGAGGTGATAACTGCTGATTAGAAAAAAAAAAAAAACCTAAGGATTTCACTGTGGGGTAGAGGTAAGACTCTCTTTAGAAGATACTTCTGGAGGCAACATGCCAAGGGGGAACAATGAAATTTGCTGCAAGTCCCTGCCACCTTGGCATTATACCTTCCTGCTCCTTGGGGCTGGAATGCTGCCTTCCTCCTTCTCAGTAATTACAAGATCTGGGAAAGTAGTAATAGGGAGGGAGTTAGGTTCCCTGAGGAACAATTATTTAGTTAATTACATCACCCTTTCTCAAAAATCAAAAACCTCTAAGGGAAATAAGTAAGGATTTAGAAGTGAGTATAATTATTGAGAAGAGTAATTAAATAGCTTATAGATGTAAATTACTTAGAAAGACTATCACCTCTAAAATTGCACTACAGAAATTGGTTAATATAGCTACTATGGGACAATTTTATCTAAGAGAAAAAGTACTTTTTTTCTGTAGACCTCAAGTATTACTTTCATGAGCACGTATTTATCAAGTAAGTAGCAGAATTATTACTTTCCAGAAAACATAAAGGGTGCTGTATTTCATGAGATGACAGGATGCATGGGCTTGAGTCATGGAGAGGGAAAGTTCCAGATTGGGCTGGAGTGAAAGTGGGGAAAAGATTAATCAGAAAGCTGTAGTTACTAGGGTTTCCAGATACAGATAACTAGAGAGAGCTAAACAAACAATAAAAGATGTTCCAGGAGAAATACTTACAGGATAAAAGATCTAGCATAAAGATAAGCAAGAACATCCTAAAAACTTGATTCCTCAAGATAATGCTCATTAAATAATGCAGAAATTTTCTGCATTAAATAGTGCAGAAAAATGGATTATAGAATATTGAGATATAACTCATTGAAGCTATCAGAGTAACTAAACCCAACCAAGCCAAGAGTAGAAAACAGCTAGATGCATGTAAATACTTATCCCAATATGTTAAATATGATGTTATCTGGTATAGTAAGAGATTTGAAAAAAGAATCTTGGGCACATTGAATGACAAATGTCTAGCATGAGAAAGGTAAATTTGTATAGGATACAGTCACTCCATGCAAATGAAGAAAATCATGGTTTACATCACATAGAAAAGTCTGGAGATCCAGAAATGCTCTCTTTCATCTCTTGCACACTCAACTACTTGGATGTTTCAGATGAGATCTCTAAAATTTATTAGAATTAAACCATTTTGCAAGTCAGTTGTATGAATGTGTTTTTAAGATGAATAAGAGAAAAATGGTTATCACAGATTCATTATAAAGAACATCTTGAGAGAGAAGAATGGTACAAATGAGTTGTCAGTTTTAAAAGCTAAAGATGCGATTTTCATTCTTATCTCTCTCAGAAGCTTCCTATCTGTGCAGGAAAGGACATTTGTGTGCCAGGAAGTTCCAGTCTAAGTTTCAGTGATCATGAGAAAGAGAGAAAAGAGGCCTAGTGTTAGCAGCCATTGAAAAAAAATGTGAAGAGTTGGGGCTGAGACAGGCCAGAGTGTATGCTGTCCCAGCAAATTGGGGAAGCTTATATCATGAACAATAATGAGATATTCCCATTAGAAAATAAACTGTGTGCACAAAAGTTTGTTGAAGTAATAATCAATGGCAAACTTTCTTAGAGAAAAAGAAAAATATTCATATTTTCAGTTTATATTGCTTGATAATTATCCCTACATGTTGAGGCCAATTACCAAGTAATGTAAATGCTAAGTCATTTAGAATTGGATGGGAATTAAACTCCATTTTTTAAAAATAGGAAAATTTATTGGAGAAAAGGAATGGGGAATAGGAATGTGGAACCAGAATAACTCCTTAGAGATAGGAGGGATGCTGAATGGGTTGCTCTAAAATCTATTTTCTTGATCTGTTAATTTCTGTCTACTATGAACAACATACCTAATAGGGTTGTAAGACTGGGTAGAATATTACATTGAGACTTTCACAACAGTGACAGAAATCTTGGATGTCCTTTTGCCATTTTAAAATTTCTTCCCAAATGTACTCTTCTACATCATATACCACATCTAAAATATTACCATAGGTTTTCCATCCATATTTAGTAATTAAACGTGCCTGGTTTTTCAAGTGTCTCCTGAATGTCTACAGAAACATTTAATCAAGCATGCTACTGGTACTGAGGGTGAGATTTGTATTAAGCACATTAGTGATTTGTTGAGAGATTGAAGGATTTGGTAAATTTCAGGAGAATATCCTCAGAACATGTGTAATGTTTCTTATTTTCTCTTGTGACTGAAAAAATTGAAGTTAACAGAGAAACAGAAGGGGAAGAAAAATAAAGGATACATACAATCATCAAATGGGGTTAACATGCATGGTAGGAGAAGGATGAAATAAATGTAAGAGTCACGGAAATATAGGTACACTTGTATTCACTCACTCAATATTTCATTTATTCACTCAGTAAATATTTAATGAGTGCACAATGTGTTCTGGTAACTACAGAGGTTAGGGCATGTCTGCAGTGAACAAAGCAGATACAGCCCATGCCTTATTGGGGCTGAAGTATACTTGGCGAAGACATATTAAATTTAAAAAACAGTTCAGAGGTAATTCATTGATTATAGCTAAGATGTGAAGTGAGAGAAGCACTGAGAAGCAAATTGTGCCATTAAAATGAGGAAAAGAGAAAACCTTGTCTTGATAGTCACTGAAGAATGAACGCGATGGGAGTTAGAGGGACAGTGACTGATGAATCTGAGCCTTCAAATAAAAAGAGTTAGAACATTTCTCCTTTCAACCCTATTCTCCTTACTGTTGATCAGTTTTGTCTCATTAGTACTGTACATGTTTGCAGTTCATGATGATTGATTCATCGTGGGGAGTTAGTATGTCTGCATAATTTATATTTTTCTTTTAGTTCCTTTCCTCTCCTCCCTCCCACCTCCTCCTATTTCTTGGTCCCTTTCATTTTTGCAAAAGTCCTATCTTCCTGTTTTGTATTATCCATAGTTTACTTTGTTTTTTAATTTATGTATACCTTGGGTTTCTCATAAGAAAAGCCAGCTCAGCTGCACAAGTGCCTTCCTGGCAAGCGTGAGGTCATGAGTGTGATCCCTGGTACAAAAAAAAAAAAAATTTCTTTCCATAAGGTCTTAGCAGGAGGAAATATGTAATATCTTAAAGTCAGCATTTATCTAGAAACTTATAGATTCCTTGTTCCTAAAATCTTTCTCCCAGGATTAGTCTCAATACATTCTCAATTAAGAACATACATGCTCAGTAGCAAAACTCCAGATATAAGGCTTTGATCTTAGCATTGTTTGCTTCTAGGCATCCCAAGGTTTGAATAGGTTTTGTATATCTCTATATAAGTAGATGAAGATGCATAAATCTCTCTTTCTTTTTCTATATAGTATATACAATATATAACAAAATATAAAATTTTTCATAACAGAAGAAAGTATTGAATGCATTATCTTGAAAAAAAGTAAACAGTGTAGGTATAGTGACAACTTGATTTTTTTTTTTTTGTCTTTTTTGAGATAGGGTTTCGCTATGCAGTTTAGGCAGGCCTTGAATTTGCTTATGTAACTCAGGTTGGCCTCAAACTCATAGCCGTCCTCCTGCTTCATCCTCCTGAGTGCTAGGATTACAGGCATGTGCCACCATGCCCAACCACTTCATATGTATATACATAAATTTATTTTTACATTCTTAGATGGTTTTACTAAAGTGCTACCATATGTACATATATAATTTATAAATGTGTATAATTAAAAGTTTCTACTTATTGCTTAAGCCTTCAAAACCTATTAGTTTTGGTGTTTTAAATGAAATAAAATGAATTGATTTTTTGACTACTTCAGAATAATACAGTCACTTAAGTATTTACCTGTTAATGGTCTGCTAGCTTTCTTTAACTCTATTTTGAACTTTGAAGTGAAATTCTCATTCACATTTCTGTGATCATGAAAAAACTTCACAGTATAAAAATATAGCACTGTCTAAGTTTGAAACTTTTGAATTAGAGGATAGTATGTTCAGAAAATACTGTATTATACTAACTCAGATTGCAAGCCACACTGTATGAACATGTGTGTTCCTCATACATTCATCAACATGCAATCTTTTCAAGCTTTCTAACTCTGACGGGGTGAAGAGCTCTTCCTCCTTCTCCGGACTGGCTGGTGATGCTTCGGAATCACTTGACGGACAACGTCTCATTGACCCTAACACTTTTAATATTTCCTTTGAAGAAGGAGTTGGACCAACCCCTGGCGGATCTGCTTGGTCTTAATAGTGTAGATGATAGGGTTGAGCACAGGTGGCACCAGGAGATAGACGTTGGCCAGGAGCAGACGGACAGCAGGCGCCACGTGCTTCGTGAAGCGGTGCACGAGAGCCACGCTGATCATGGGCACATAGTAGACAAGGACTGCACAGATGTGTGACACGCACGTGTTGAGGGCCTTGCGTCGCCCCTCCCCAGAGGTGATGCTTAGCACTGCGTGCAGGATCAGCATGTAAGAGACGACGATGAGCAGTGAGTCCAGGACAAAAGTAGAAGTCACGATGCAGAGCCCGAGGATGCTGTTGAGACGAGTGTCGCCACAGGGCAGCTGGATTAGATCTGAGTGCAGACAGTAGGAGTGGGAGAGAGTGTTGTGGCCACAAAAGGGCAGACGCTTCAGGAGAAAGGGCAGTGGGAACATAAGCATCACACTCTTGAGTCCAAGTGTAGCAGCAGTACCAGCAATGTGGGGCAAGGTCAAGATGGCAGTGTAGCGCAGTGGATTGTAGATGGCCACGAAGCGCTCCACAGACATGGCTAGAAGAACTCCTGACTCCATGATGGAAAACGAATGTATGAAGAACATCTGCAAAAGGCAGGCTTCAAAGTAGATCTCAGTGGTCCCAAGAAGAAAGATGCCCAGCACAGTGGGCAGTGTAGAGGCAGAGACACCGAGCTCTGCAAAGGCCAGCATAGCTAGGAATAGGTACATGGGCTGGTGCAAGGCATGGTTTTTCTTGATCACAACCAGGATCAGGCTATTGCCCATGATGGCTACAAGGTATGTGGAACAGAAAAGCAAGATAAACCAGGGGTAGAGTGCTTCCAGGCCAGGGAGACCAGTCAGCAGAAAATATTTTGGAGTGAATTGACTGCTGTTGAATATTTTCATGAGTCTGAAGCCCGAGAACTTTGCTTTGGCATGGGCAGGGAGGTAACCTGAGTTGAGAAACACAACAGTTAATATACTATTGATTAAAAGAACTTGCACATGCTTCTGTTTATTGTCATCTACCAATCATTTTGATCTTCCCATTCCATGATCAGTTCAAGTTGGTTTTCAAAAGTATGTGAAAATATAAAGTCACAACTTAAAGAGAGGCCTATGTATAGAAGGAAGTGTGTGAGATGATTGTATTTATCACTGGTTCAAATTCTCATAGTGATACCACTGACTATAACGCACAAACTTAATGTTTTCTCTTTCAAAAAAATGAGCAAAAAATAGTATAGTATATTTTAAAAAGACATACGTGGAAAGACACTAGCATCAAGAAAGCTGTGACTTCTGTGAATTCTATAAATTCCTGTTAGATCATGTTGAAATTTTATAGTTGATAAGGATCTCCATTATGAGAAAAAATGATTTCAATGTTAGTATAGTGTTGGTCAAGAGATAAAGACTCTATTCCTTCTATGGCAAAAGGCATCAAGGTGGCTCTTCAGTGGGTATACAAAATTATTTTGCTGATCTGATTTGCTCATCTCTAAAATGTACTCAGTTCTCCATGGTCATTCCACACATCACTCGGGCATTTCTCACATGTGGAGGGAGGAAGCTGTAGGAAAAATTTTATGCTCTGAAGGTTAATGGGAAGAAGTATTTTCCCAAGAGAATTTCTATTTTTTTAAAAATTCTTTTATTTTAAAGAGAATAATTTCTGTTATTGCCAAGAAATATTCAGTCCTTTGAAAAATTCTTCTGCGATTGCCAACTTACATATTGGAGCAAAATTAGTCACCATACACTGTGTGTATGGGCATGATGACAAGAATATGGACCCTCCAGCATCACTTTTCTGAAAAATGTAAAAAGTGATGACCAAAAGTTTAAATTCCAAATCCACGATGGCCCCCAAATCTAATCTACTATGGCAGCATTGCTGACGCGTCTGAGACCATGGCTGAGAAAGCAGTGCGGGACCTGTTGAGTTTCTCCAGGAGGAATACTTCTGCCAAGATATGGAGAGGCCTCTGCATATAAAGAAACACCCATGAGCAAACCGCCGCACCTCAGGAGGGAAGGCCATTCAAAATCTTTGTGTGAAGAAATGAGAGAAAAGGAAAAATGATACCACTTTCATCACCTGAAGAAAACAGATCTGAGTCCCTTCTAGAAAAAAATACACAATATAGAGGGCAGCCTATCGGTGCTGAGGCTGCAGGTCCTGGGCTGTGGGTGGAATGAACTAGCAGACAGAGTTTCCAGCCTCTGCTTCTGTTTCCTAGTGAGCTAAATCTTTGAGTCTGATCTTTTAAATGTGTAAAGCAAAAGTAACTATATCTATAATAAATACTAAGAGGGGAATACAATAATATATGCAAAAGATGCTTTATACACTGCAATAAACATAAGCTACGATAGAGTAATGTTGACCATTGTGGGAGACATTGTTTTCAAAATATATAGACCCTAGGAGGTTTACTGAAAATGAATTTTAGTGATGGCACAAGAGATCTCTTGATGTAGAGCCAGTCCGATCCTGTGTGATAAATACAGTCATCTCACACACTTCCTTCTATACATAGAGCCAGTCCGATCCTGTGGGACTTTTCAGTTTTTATGGCAGTGTATGTGCCCTTCTTCAACTCAGCCCTCCCACACCTCTTTCAGCATATTGGTACTGTAGCCTCATTGATTCTCTTTTTGTTCATAATCCTTAATACATTCTAAACATTTTTCACTCATTCATTTGGATTTCTTAGAATGTTCTAGTTATTTACATGTTCCTTATTTAGTCTTCAACATTTTGTGTCTTAGATTTTGGGATTTCAGAGCAGCAATGCTTAAGAGGTAGGGCTACAGGTTACAGGGTCCTATTGCTAAAGTAGGATCTGGGCTTGCATATTTTCCACCAGGCTGTCTATGTCTCCATTTGCAAAGCAAGGATAGTGATTGCATCTCACCTCACAGGTTTTCTTGAATCTGAAACAAGCAGTTATTGGAGCAGTTAAAATATAATATCCTTTCAATAATGCTACTACTCTTGGTGAAAACTAATAATCATAATGCCAATATAGGCAAGGTATTTAATTTTTAATATAATTATTCTTCATTTAAGGCCTTCCTCCATCCTTGTGGATAATATTTTCAAATTAATCAGTTTTTTATTTGCTTTCATATTGAAGATATCAAGTTAGTATCTTTAACTCAAACTTATCATACTGAATCCTTTCAAAAAAATCCTTGAGTATAATTTGATCTTGTTCTCAGAAGCAGAAGAGACACTGATTTTCACATACATCAAAAAGTTTTATTACTTTCCATGAGCTTCTTGGGCATCAGACAACTGAAGTGTTTACACAAGAAATGAATAACTGCTAAACTGTCAGAATACTGAGCATCACCTGCCATGTGAGAAGGAGTAGATAGTATTTGAGAGAAAATATGCCTGTCCTTATACAGGCTGTAGAGAACGAGAAGTGATGTGGGCTCCAGCCTAAACACTGGTAGGGTGATTTTATTACCTACTTGCTAACATATTCATTTTAGGTATATCACTTAAAAGGTAAATGCGATTCATTATGAAACACTTTTTATTGGCACTTCAAAATGGCCCAATCGAGGGTAATTTAGTAGACTCTAAACACAATCATTCAATTTAAATTAAGGGTAATGATGATTTTTGTTCCCTATGCCACTATTCATGATGAAAAGAAAATTACTTTAACTCACAGATGGATCATGTTTCAATCAAACACTTCTCGATGCCCGTGAAACTTGACTGAGGAGAGGGAATTCCATCGTCTGACTCCCGCATGCATTTTGACCCAGGATTATCTTGCCTAGCCCTGTCTTTCCTTTTCATTGCTGTTTGTCTCACTGATATATTTTATGACTATTGATATTTGTTCTTCTCCTCACCTTTGTTTAGCACTTCAGCTTTTAGTTTAAGTAAGAATTATATTTTGGATAAGACTCAGTTTGGATGTCATCTGTTAGTGACATTTGTCTTCATTCATGTAAACTACTATCTAGCACATGATCCCCAAATTACAATTAAGTTATTTGTATGATTTTCTCACAGTGTTTTGCAAGCTCATTCAGAGGAATCCTTGTCTGTCACTGAGACTTCACACACAGAAAGGAGGAAAGGGTAACTGGGCATCAGAAAGGAAGATCCATTAAATGGCAGTATTATTCTGGGCTGGTATTGGGTGAAAAATTATCTTATCTTCTTTTATTGAATGAAGACATTTTCAGAGACAGGAATATAACTTAGTGTTCTATTTATTTCATTACACACAAGAAGCTGTTTTAATAGAAAATCAAAGACCAGTGATAATCAATAAAGTGTGAGAGCTTAGTGTGAAGTATTTATCAAGAGAGATTAAAGCCTGATATTTACTCAGAAAGAGGGCAAGGAGGAATGAACACAAACTGAGAAAAGAAACATTAAACATATTGATATAATGTTATATATCAGACAGCCTAGAAGGGTGTTTTCATATATTTGTATGTTTCGTCCTATTAACTCTCAAAATTCCATAATCACATCTGATTTATGACTTGGAGGGCAAAAAATAAGATGGTAAACTGATCCAATGAAGGAAGGCAAATTTAAAAGGACAGTCAAGTCCCTTGTGGAAAAAATAATTAGATTTGATGGTAATATGGAAGCTTCCTAGCTTTAGGCTTTCTAAATTTAAAGATTTAGGATACATCTCTTGAAAAAACACAGGGAAGAACTCCTCTCTAATTCAGCATCCTGAAGCAAGGGATAATTCATGATATAATGCATTGTGTAGGAGGAATAACCAGCATCCAGAAGAAAAACCTCAGGTTCAGCTCACCTGTGTAGATTTTCAATCCTTCTGATTCTGTAGTCTGGACTTTCAGGTTGAACCCAAACTCTTTTCTCTGAATGTCTGCCTGCCTTTCTCTATGGTTGGTCTCAGCCTAATTTCTGTCTCACTAGCTAGTGGCAGGGGATCACTAGTTCAGTATTTATCATGACATTAGAACCAGTCCTTTTCTTTCCCTGGACTTTTCCTTTCAAACCCTTGGGAGGCACAGGCAAACCAGCCTTCCAAGAAAGTGTTTTCTCTGGGCCTGAAGTAATAGTTGGGCATAAACTCTCAAGGGGGCTGTCTGGGGAAGGAACTATAAAAAAGTACATAACAAGATATGTGTATGTCTGTGTGGTGAGCACGGCTATATGCATATTGAACTGTATAAGTTTAGATAAATTCACATCTGAACATATGTATACAGGTATATGTTGGCATGTATGCATGCATAGTCATAACCATGCTTGTTCATATAGAATTTTATTTGCACATTTTCATGAATCTATTAGCAGGTAATCTTCCCACATATGCCATATACCAATTCATTGTTTGTACATTCATTTGTTTATATGTGCATGAATGTTTTGCATTATCATAAAATATAATAGTGGAAGATTCACTGAATATTAAAACCAATTAGTTATTCCTTTCTTCTCCACATTTGAAAGAGATATCATATCCAATAAAAAATTGACTAGATATTTCAGTGGGAGTAATCAGGAGTGAGAACATGCATTTTCTTTCTTTTTTTCTTTAAATTTTATTCTAAAGGTAGTAGAAGTACAACAGAACAAGACAGAACAAAGCCAATCGAGACAGTGCAGTGAATTTGGTACAGAACCTCACAGCAGGTTACCAGGATAACAGTAATAGGTACCATAGTATATCTCATTATCTTCACTATACTGGTCTAGTCAATTAGGTATAGCAAAATCAAACCAAAGACAGAACATTATAAAATCAATCAAAAGAGAATGTTGAAAAGAGTAAAAATCACAATGAATCAAAACAAGACAACATTTGCTTTCAAAGAGAAGATAGATGAGGCCCCCCATATTTGCTCTATCGCATACAGTCATCCTGCCAAGAGATGCTCAGACCTCTTTCCCCAGATGCTCATGGGGGTCAGGGGGAGGGTGGTGTTGGGATGTTGGATTCCAAGCCCATGCACCAGTACACTAACAGGAAACATTACTGGGCCTGCTCCTGGCTCACACCGGAGGAAGGTGCTCAACAAGAGGGCTGGCGAATTGCTTCTCTGTGCAACCTCCTGGGTTCCAGCATGGCTGTGGCGGGATCTTGGGGGGCCGCTCTCCGATTCTCCACCTGGCTCATGCCGCAGGAAGGCACTCACCAAGAGGGCAGGCAAATGGCTTCCAAGAACATGCATTTTCAACCCTGCATTTCCAGGTATGTTCCAGCAAAGGGCAGCAAAGGTCTTTTTAGATGGACATATTAAGAGGGAGAAGGTGACCATATGCACTGGGTGGGACCTGGAACTGGGTAAATACCTGTAATATTTTTTGTTGTATAATAGCAAGCTTGACCAAGAATTCATAACATATGATATGTGGCATAAAACATTGTCACATTTTAATACATATCAGATCTTTGCATTTCTTTACAATATCTTTTTCTTTTCTTCCTTTCTTTTTTCTTTTTTTTTGTGCTGCCTCTGCTACCTGTACTCTTAAGTGGGGAAGACATTCATTTATCAATAAACTGTTTCCAAAACGTGATTTAATGTTCCCCACATTTTAATGGATCACTAGTGATGCTTTAAGTAAATGTCCAATGAATAAAGACATTTACCTTTTAAAAAACCAAACCAAATCAAATCAAATCAAATCAAATCTTTTCTTTTGCAGTTGTAACTGTCATCTCAGGGAATAAGGAAACAAACCATTTATATTCTCAAAAATCATCAGGGGAACTTGAGGGGAGAAGCTAGTAGCAGGAAACAAGGATGTGTTATTAGCTTATTCTATTCAGAAATGTCCATTTCTTAGGCTTCTGGACATCTTAGGAGTAGAAAGCCAATGTCCAAAAAGAGAGCAGGTCTCTGGTAGGACACCCTTCTAGCTACAATCATCCTGATGTTAAATAGCGATCTCCCAAAGACCGTGCCATCATATTCAAGGCACCGTGGCTACTCACAACAGAGGACATTTGGCAGCTGTCTGGTATAAAAATGACAGTTTTCTGCTTGAAATAGAAAAATGATCAAAATGAGTCATGACTATGTTGTAGGCACGAATAAATAAGATAGAGTAATCACAGGCATTGTTAACCTCCAGGGTATGGACCCCAGGATTCCTTGGGGTGGGAAAACAGAGTCAAGGTCATTGCAGATGTGCACCAGGGGCAAGGGATGTGGTACCAGGATCTCTGCACAGTGGCCAGGCCTAACACACAGAAGCCCAGTGCAACCAGGACAGAGGACACAGGTATCAAGGGCCATGAGCTGTCTTCAACCATTTCAGAAACTAGAAAGGACATTTAGACTAATTTACAAATAAGCAAAACATGTGTGATATTAAAATTCAAGATAGCGTTTACCTTTAGGAAAAATATTGGAAATACTGACTTGAAAAGAATAAAGGTACTAACTGCTTATATTTCATTCCTCGATGTTGATGTTAAATGCATGAGTATGTGTAATTTGTGCTCATTCATTAATCTCACACTTACATATTGTACATCATTATGGAAAAAAATTGTAGCTGCTGTAAGAAGACTGAATAAAAAATACTTAAGGAATATTCTTTACTTAATGAGGTCAGTTTCCTCTCAAGTTTCTGATCCAAAACTCTCAGAACTGCAACCAAATATTAATTGCTAGTTGCCCCAATTTTTCATCTCTTCAAAAGAGAAATGTGTATTGCCTTGTCTCGTTCAATTATTTTGTGTTGAGAGTGTCACAGACAACTTGTTTGACGAAGATGTTTTCCTTGTCACAAGGAATCACTTTGGCATCTATTGAAGAAACTATTGCTAGCTTTTGGGCTTTTACTCTGATACTATAATTTAAAGAAACATTTTAAGAATCTTTGTTTTACTGTTTAAAAGCAAAAGACAAGAGAGCACTTTTGTAGACAGGAAGGAAGGCTCCTTCCCTGTATTATTGCATTCAGTTATCTGCTGTTTGTGGTAGGCTGTCTGACATTTCACAGACAGCAGAGGGTGATCGTGCTCACCCATCTTTCCAGTATCAGGCTTGGCCATTGATTGATTGTGGATAACCATTTGAGGAAAAGTGACAGGTATTATTTCTGAGCAGGAGCTTTCTTATTGTTTACTTTCCTCAGAATAGCATGCCTTAAATTGCGAAGACTTGGGAGAAGACAAGATGGCTGATCAGTGAGCAACAGAATACAAAGCCTCCCAGGAGAAGCAATTCATATGCCAGAATAAAACACCGTAGAGAGACCCAGACAGAGGGAGATGGATCCTCTTGACACAGGAGGAAATGAAAACGTAAAAAAGCTCGTCAAATATTTCGGGACTATAACCGAAACAGCTAAAAATTAAGGGACACGGTGTTTTCGCAGTGACTGGCCAAGTCTGCGCCAGCTTGAATCCATGTGGCCTGCAGAGCTGCCCAAACTCGTTCCTGCTGCCACTCACAAGAATCACAGCAGTGCTGAAGTTGGGAGTTAGTAAGCCCAATGGAGAGTGGAGCCAGCAGAGGGACCTTCATTGATCCACGGTCAGTACTGGGAGTGAGACCCCCACCAAGGAAGGGTGCGACCAAATGGGTGACATGTTGGAATTAGGCAGGAGGAGCCTGAACTGGGAGCGACAGTGACTTCAGTTGATTGCTCCCTCCCCAGAGCAGATTCAAGGGATTTGCTTGGACTGGTCCACGCCCCTGGCCAGGACCCAATGAGCTGTCCCAAATTGATTCCCTGCACCTAGCACACACTAACCGGGTGAAGGCCCCTGAAGTTTGGCTGGCCTGGTGAGTAGTGGCAGGTATATGCAAACACTGCTTACACCTCAGTGACAAGAGCAGGCAGGAGAGGCAGAGTTCCCTTGCCAGCGTGCTTCCTAGGAAACATGGCCAACAGGGAAGAGGGCTGGGACCTGCACTGTAACCCGTGTGGAGGAAGCCAGGGCCATGACAGGAGAGAGAGGCAGGAGGAGGCCCCCAGCCCAGAACCCTGAGAGCCCTGATCCAGGAGAAGGAAAAACAAAGGAAACTGAAGTGGCAAACACACAACATCAGACATGGCTTCAATGGACATTAAGAGATATCTTTGGGACCTTGTAGATGAGCTCAAAACTGAAATATTAAATCAGGTAAAGCAGGATTTGAGCAGAGTAATAAAAGAAATGCTCTCAGGAAGCATCTCTGAGGATGATACAGATGGAAAAAGGCAGGAACACAAAAAAAGGAAAGAAACATTCAATAAAGAATATAAACAAAATATAGAATACATGAAGCAGATTCAAAGAGACTACCAGGAAATTAAAAACTCCGTTGAAAGCTAGCAAAACTCCTTAAAAGAAACTAAGGATAAACTATCAAAACATGAAGACAAGTTGGCAGTGTGTGATCATGAAAGGAAAGACCTCTTAAAAAGAACAAGGAAACAGACAGTAACAATACACAGGCTAGAAGATGACAAGAGAACATACAATTTAAGAATAAGAAATGTGAACCAAGAAGCAGGAATACATACAGGTGAATTACAAAGGCTATTCATGGAAATAATTAAGGAAAACTTCCCAAGCATGGGAAAAGAAAATGACATTGGGTTGTGTGAGGCATACAGAACTCCAGCCACCTACAACCAAAACAGATCTACACCCAGACATATAATAATCAAGATACCAGAAATTCAATATAAAAACAGAATATTAAAAGCCATCAGAGAAAAGAAACAGATTACCTATAAAGGTAAGCCCATCAGAATCACGGCTGACTTCTCAACACAGACCATCAGATCAAGAAGAGGTTGGGGCAAAGTGTTCCAAGCCCTGAAAGAAAATAACCTCCAGCCCAGATTGATGTACCCTGCAAAATTGTCACTAGAAGTTGTTGGAGAAACAAGATGCTTCCGTGACAAAGAGGAACTAGGGGAGTTTGTGACCACCAATCCAACCCTACAGAGAATACTGAAGGACATTTTAGAGAGAGAGAAAAAAAATACCAGGACTTTAGGAACAGTGGCAGAAAGGCCTCAATGAGTGGGGCAGGCAGTAGAATGGAGGAGAAAACTAGACAAACAAAGGCAGAAAAATATCATAGCAGAAATGAGGCAGAGAAGGATAACTAGAAACTATAATATAGATGGTCTTGATACACTATATTGTAAATAGTACACCAGGATTTAAAACCCACATTACCCACACTACTCTGCTTAGATGTATTATATTCTGTTCTAGTCATTTTTACCTGTACTAGATTTGAAGGCACAGACAGTAATCCCAAAAATAACAGGATATAGTATGGTAATCATCCTTAATTTCCTATTAACTTAATCTAAGGCTCTGTAAAACCTACACTGTTTTACCATGACTGATCATAATCAAATCTAGTTTGTGGGATTGCTGTTTTGAATTGATAGATTTTATTCAAAGCTGTTATGATTGATAGTATCAAGTCTGAGAGTATAGGCGACTGCACTTAAGATGACAAGATCCACTAGAATATCCACTATGGTTTGATTATTACCTGTCTTTGAAGTTTTATACTGTCTACAATGGTTTATTTTTACTAATATTGTTATTTACTGCTATACTCATACTGCTATATTCAGTTATGCCTGTTGATACATTCTATTGAAGATAATAAGAAACAACACAGTAATCATTGTAGATCACCTTGTATTGTGGTTTTATATGACTTTTTGGTTTCATGTTTTTATAGGAATTTGTTTTGTTTTGTCTTGCTAAGTTTTGTTTTTCCTTTTAATACAGAAAGTATAGAAATATATGCAGACATTCATGCATGCGTAGCTGTCTACATTCTCACTGTTTGACTATCTAGTTTGTATGCTTTAATTTTGTGACTTGAGCAACTATTTCTAAGAGGACAATATGTAATTTTAACTAGTGATTTCTTATTGTTTATCTTTTTTTTTTTTGGAACTCTGTATTACCTCTACCCTTTACATGCTTTTGTTTCTCTTTAAATAGAATTAAAAAAAATAGCAAAGACTTCCTTAACTCATATTCCAGAATTGAGAGGACATATGCAATAGAACCACTGCATCAGTAAGTAATTTCAGAAAGAAAAAAAATTATTGGGAAAACTAGATATGTACACGAAAAAGAGAAAATTTAGCCTCTTATATCATATCTTTTAAAAATTAACTCAAATTTTGTTTAAAAATTTAAATTAGGACTCATTAATATAGAGATGGTAGAAGGAAACATGGGAAAATATTCTACATGCTGTCGATTTGAGCAAGTATAATTGGACACTATCTGAAAGTTCCTAATAGAAAGCAAAGCACTAACTGCCAATAATAGTAGTAGGACAACAGTAGTAGTGTGATAATTCAACAGCCTTTTAACTAGGTACATATCAAAAGGAAGTGAAATTATTCTGTCAAGAAGATATTTGTATTCTCATGATCATAGCAACAGTATTCATAAAATCCAGATATGGAACCAACTGAAGTGTCTATTGGTATGTGACTTAATAAAGAAAATGTATTTATACAAAATAGAATAAGATTCAGCACTAAAAAGGAAGAAATCTTGTCATTTGCAATAATTAGATTAACTCGGAGGATATTACTTTAAATGAAATAAGCCAGGCACAGAACAATAAGTACCACATGATCTTACTCACTTACGCAAGCTATGCAAGCTGCTAGAGAACAGAATGGTGCTATCAAATAGTGAGGTTACTGGGAGATGTGGATTGGGGAGACTTTGGTCAAAGGTTACAAAACAGGTGTGGTGAAGGTGCTGCAGTGATGGCTGCAGTCTGCATGCCCAGCACCAGCCCATCCAGGGCCACACGAGGACCAGTGAGCACAGATGCGTAGCGCAGTGGGCATCGGATGGCCACCAGGCGGTCCAGAGCCATGGCAAAGAGCACGGCTGGCTCCATGAAGGAGAAGGCGTGGAGGAAGTGCTGCTGCCGAACGCAGGGCACAAGGCCCACTGCGCGGGCATCAAACCACAGCACACCTAGCACTGTGGGGAGTGTGGACATGCACAGCCCCAGGTCTGTCACAGCCAGGATCGCCAAGCAGTAGGACACGGGCTGATGGAGGGAAGGGTCAGTTCATTCTACATGCAAGATGGTGGTGTTACCCATGAGGGCCATTAGGTTTCCTAGTGATATCCAGTGGTGAGCCCACTCCAAACCTGGGAAGCCGGTCAGCAGGAATGTAGACTGGCTCAAGCTGGCACTTGATAGAATGGGCATCCTCATTCACAGGGGTCTGTTCTCTGTGGACGGTGGTGATCTGTTCAGAGGCACAGACCAGTCAGCTCCAACCCTCCCCTGCCCAGTGACAGCACCAGCCCCCTGAGACAGTCTGTCCTCTCTATAGGGACACAGAGGCTTCCTTATCAGCTCCTGCCCTCAATTTAATCCCTTTTTCTGCTTTTCCTGTGCCTTACCTTACTCTCATCTTATTGTTAATTAACTACATTAAGTTTCTGTAAATGTTTTCCCTAGATTTGACCAGATAATACAATATAGGCTTTCTTTCAACTTTCCTGATAAAAAAATGTGAAAAAAAGTTAAAACAAAAAAATTCTCCTCCTCTCAACTTGTCTACGGCTTTGCCTTTTTCCCCCTCTTGTAAAAAGAATTATCTCTAACTTTTCTAAACAAATTTAGCATAACTCAGGAGTTTCCTTACCTAATATGCTCTGCATGTCATCTCCTTGTAAGATAAGTCCTGTCAGAAATTAAACTGGAAAACTGACACGACCTGCATAATTTCATTAAGTCAGGAAAAGCTTATCAGAACAATGTTTCCTGCAGGTGTTACTAGACAGAAATATCAGTTTCTTGAAGCAGCAGCAACAATAACAAAGCCTATTTCTATATCAAGTTTGTTGAATACTAAAAACACAGCGCTTGGAAAAATGCTAACAAGACAAACCCTGCTATCTATGGGTCTCAGTGTCTGATACAGTATTTTCTAAGGTAATTTTCATCAGTAAAGTAAAAATAATATTTCTTGAACAAAGACTTGATAGTTTTAGTTGATATACCATATGAATAGAATTTGGCAGTCTGTAGATTTTTTGTTATTATTACACCTAAACCTCAAACTGATTTTCTCATCATTTCTTTCCATTTTTCATGGTCTTTTCCCTCTTAACGTGCAGAAATATATTTCTTCTCCACTTTCCTGGTAGTGTGTTAGCTCTTGGCAGGTAGTGTCATGTACCTTCAAGTCCTCAGGACCCACTGAGGGACTCAGGGTATCATGGGTGCAGTGGAGAGAAGAGGGGAAGGGAGTGTCAATGAATGAGTGTGCGGAAGCTGAGCTGTGGGGTCGATTGAGTGCAGATTGGGATGGAGGAAGGAAAATGAGGCACACAGGGGTACAGTGGAGTAGGGACTGCTCTGCTAACACTGGGTGGGGTCTCGTCTCAGAAGCAGGGCGGCCTGGAAGCCAGGGCAGAAGTGATGGAAAGAGAATGGGACTGAGCGAAAGAAAGATGGTGAAAAGTGCTAAAGGACAGAAAAGGTAAAAACCAAACCAAAACATCCTAGTGTTAGAGGTGAAGGAAGGGAGGAAGTCACCTAAATTGGAGGAAGAGACTGAAGTACAGAAGGGAAGAAAAATAAGGGAAGAAAGGGAAGGGAGAAGGGCCTGGAGAATACGGAAGGGGGGTCAGAGAGATGTCTGGAAAGGAGCGAAGGGATGGCAGAATGGAGGGAGAACTGGAGAGGAGAGAAGAAACCAAGGACCAGGGGGAAAAATGCCAGTGAATAAGTTGACGTAATCTTAGGGAACAACAGCAGAAGGAGAAATGCAGAGGCAGAGGGGAGCATGGGAAGCTGAATGAAAGGGAAAGAGGGAGTTCAAGGAGAAGAGAAAGTCTCTCAAGAGACACAAGAGAGACAGATCCAGGAGGAGGAAGGAAGGGACTGGGGAATGTGGTAGGGAGAAAGACAGGGAGGGGCAGTGCCCAGGGGTCCACGAGTGTAATACCCTGAAGGAGAAACCAGGGCATCTCCCGCAGCCCATTGTGCACACGCTCAGCTCCAAGCCCGTGATCAGAGGGGCTGTGCAGCACTGTTTCCTAGAGGCTGGATGAGAGGAGCGGAGGTTCTGGGAGCAGATCTGTGTTCCAGTCCTCAGGCATGATGTACCAACTCTGTGACTGCACCAATTGTTAGCTTATTTTCAATTTCTTCATGTGAACAGTTGAGTCAACTATACTTAGTTTGTAAGATAAGGGGCCGTGTATGTGAATATTAAATAAGAGGTGGTGAGAACTATGTGGTCAGATTAGTGTTACTTACAGTACTCAGTACTACCTTCCTTTGGATGTTTTGCCAAAATATTTCTCTTCCACATACTATTCTGTTCACACCTGCAGTGAGCTTTAAAGAAAAGGCAGCATACAACGTGGCAACATTGAAAAGTAAGGACCTTAGAGTTAGGAGTCCTGAAGTTTTGAGCAAGCTTTTACACAGCCAGTGGTGTGACTTTGGTAAAGCTACAAAAATTTTTGCATTTTAGTTTCCTTCCATGCTGGATAATTTCACATGTGCCCTGTCCTCTTTCCAAGAAAGTTGTCTGAAGTAATTGGACTTTGAGAAAAGGGTTATAAAGTATTGAAAGCCTTAACTGGAGTAGTGTGGTTGAGATTTACTTCACTTTCTGCCACAACCCTCTGTCATTCCACTACAAAGCACAGACCAGCAACAAGTCCAAGGGTCTCTTCCCAGTGAAAGCAACCAGGGAAGATATCCCAGAACAGCTGCCCTAACCACATGCTGACAATACTCATGAAAACTACTCTGACCCACCCCCCTTTGTATGGTGTGCTAGATAAGTGATATCAGGGGGCCACCGAGTTTGCTCACTCTATCCATAAATCAAAGACCTTCAGTGACTCATTGGTTCCTGTTTCCTCTGTATGCTCTTCCCAGGCCTCTGCATTCCTTCCTACTCCTGTGTCAGCCTCCTCTTATTGACCCAGGATGGGCTATGTGGTAATTATAAAATGCTGTTTTTTCACTTGGGTCTTAGCATCTCCAAGGAATCTCCTCAGATGTGTTCAGACCTGACACACACCTATGAGAGTTCAGCATCTTCTGAGATTGTAGATTTTGTGTGCCCAAGTTATCTTCCATGGTAACTTAGTGGTCCATGAGTCCCACTCTCATATATTTCAGAGAGAGAGATGGTCTTTCATTGTCTTCTGACATGGCTGCCATCTTTGTAAGACAGAGCTTTCCTTTCTGTCTCATTTTTCTTTCCCCAGACAAACCTCATTTATTCAGCAAATATCTAGACATTACAAGGATTGGCCAGATATTTGGATGTGAAGATTAATAAAATAAAAACCTGTCTTTGAGAGAATTATTGTCTTCTGAAAGAGATTGATATGAGAAAGACTGAGTCAGAAAGAGAGAGAGAGACAGAGAGAGAGAGAGAGAGAGAGAAACAGTCTTCTTTTATCAGTTTCGATATTCCTGAAAGAGGAAGAAACATTTAAAAAGATTCAGAACCATCACAAAGCAAGACATAAAATTATGTGAAGAGCAATTACCTGAAAAAATATGTGTTTTACTAACTAGACTCAAGGGTTTAAAAATTCTGAGGATATCATATAACTTGAGGTATAAAGAGTTTTGCATGCAGGAGTATAGGATTACAGAATGATTCACACCATTTATAACAATACTATTGTTTAGAAGAATAAATGTAGCTTTGAATTTTGTGTTTTGTATTGTATGGTTTGCTTTTGTTTTTGATTGAAATAGTATAACAGTTTAAAAACAAGGACTAAAGTCACATTGATCAACTATCAAATCGTGATGCAATTTTGGGCAAATTATTTTGTCTTTGAGTTTCAGTACATTCCTTTATTCATGGACAACTAAGTTTTGTTTTTCCTTTAATGAGAAGCAGATGAAGGGAGAACATTTGTAAAAACAGAGCTAGTATTTGTGTCATAGAATTACTAGCACATTTATTTCTTGGACATATTCTGAATTAGATTGCCATGGATTGTACTAATGTACACTGGCCACCAGGTAATAAAATTATTGCTCCACATCCTCACCAGCATTTGATATTGTCAGGCATTTTCAAGTTATCTAACATTGGTAAAATATGGTGTCTCTGTATCTTTACCTTGTGTTTAGCTAATGTCCAATGAAGATGAACATGTTTTCAAGTACTCACTGGGACATTAGTTCTATACACTGCCTATTCTTTGTTTTTGTATATCTTTGTTTATTTCTTATGAAAGCCTCTATTTTGTTTTCCTAATTTGTACAAGGTCTTTAAATGTTTTGGGTAATAAAATGCAGTTTTTATATAGTTATACATTGAAGATACTATTTTCAATTTGTGGGTTATATTTTATATTTTTTGTGTCTCCTATTGGACTTTTTAAAAGAATTATCTTTCTACCTATCTGTCCACCATCCATTTATCCATCTATTCCTTTTCCTGCTTACCTATTCTCCTATATTTTATTTTAAACATTTTCAAGCTTTCCTTTTTAAAAACTAAAATTTAAGAAAATATTTCTGTGGATGCATATATTTGTTTTTATTTCAATAATACCATGTAAGTGTTGAATATTCTTTATAAGATTTTTTGAAAAGCCACTTGATAGTTTTATCCATGTTTGATAGTTTTATGCAAGACTTTTAGTAGTAAAATGTTACTAGTCTACACTGGGTACAAGGCAGGTTGGGACCATCCTTTTGAAGCATGCCACCAAAAAGCTGTCTTCTTTGATCCTAGACATAAAGGGGGAGAGCTCTACCAGACAAGAAGAGGAATTCTTTCTTGACTCCACTCTAAGCACTTATGTATCAGTGAATTGATTTAATAACCATGGAGTAGATGATACAGCAGACACCACACTTACAGTTTATAGATTTATCAGTAAATGATACATGTACATTTCCTTCAGAGAATTTAGTTTAGTCATTTATTCTGATGGAAACACACACACACCAGCATACATCAACATATTATTTTATAATAATTGCTACAATGGAAAACACAGGAAGCTGTGGGAAGAAACAGATGGAGCATATGCTGTTCTGCTTGTGGGAAATAGGCGTCTCTGAGAAAACATCCCTGAAGAAGCAACCTCAAAGCCGAACACCAGCATGGACTACAGACAGTGTTGGTGATAAGCAGTCTTAAGCTAATGACCTCCTGAGCGGTGAGACCGCGATGTACCATATTTATGGTAGTTTTCTGGTTTGAAGCTTTGCCATCCTACCTAAAGTCTTCGTTCAACATATAATTAAAGCACCTAGAATCAACATTGATTTCAACATAATGTCAAGTCTGAGTTGTAAGATTCAGTTGTTCACAGAAAGGTAAAATCAGAGAGAGGACCAAGGGCTTCTGCCAGAAGAACAAGTAGAAGGAGCAACTTTGAAGGAATTTAGAAGAGGTCTTCTTGAGCAGGATTTGGGGAAGAGTGGAGAAGTTTTCACATGATGATGTGACTCAGGAGTCTGGAGGACACTGTTTAGCCAGGAAAGAAGCACACAAAAACGACCTCAGCCAGGGAGAGAAGATGGAAGCTGTCCCACTGAGTCATAGAAACAGGTAAATCACAGAAAATGACATTTATCTTGTCCTCCTAGGATCTGTTCTCAGTGCTTTCTTGTTTACTGTTCCATTTTTGTTTTTAGTTTTAGTGTTTATACATTGCTGATGTTTCTTGATAAAGTCTTCTTCTATGTAGCTTTTGATGCTATCAAAAGTGTCATATTTCAAATGTGGGAGGAGTTATTATAATTTAAATAAGGCAAGGTCAGTATTCTTAACCCATAAATCAAGTCAAAGTGACTCATACTTTATTTAGGGCATAGGGAAAATATTAAAGGATATGAAGTATTATAAAGAAACTACATGTTATAAATTTTTGGCTTGGTTACAGTCTGTGTCATGGGGGCTCAGTGATGTTTAGCCCCTGACTTTAGCACTGGCCTGTCTAATGCCTAGGAGCTTGATGGCAGCATGCTGGATCTCCTTGGTCTTAATGCTATATATGATTGGGTTAAGCATGGGAGGGAGAAAAAGGTAGATGTTTGCTATAAGAATGTCGGCAGCAGGTGGGGCATCTTTCCAGAAGCGATGTACCAGGGATAGTCCCATCACGGGCACAAAGAATACCAGCACCACACAGAGATGTGAGGTGCAGGTCTGGAAGGCTGACAGCTGCTCCTTTCGGGAGCCCAATCCTGCCACTGTGTGCAGAATGAGCACATAGGATAGTGCAATGAGCAGCATGTCCACCATGAGCGTGAGCACACCCAGGCTCAGTGCGTACAGGCTGTTGAAGGTGGTATCTACGCAGGCCAGGCGTGTCACCTCCTGGTGTAGGCAAAACGAGTGGGAGAGGACTAGAGGAGCACAATAGGGAAAAGACTTCAGAAGAAGAACAGGAGGCAAAAAGCCCACAGGTCCTCGAAGAATGGCACGCACGCCTGCTGTTATCACTGGCTGGCTCGTGATAATGACTGAATACCTCAAGGGGTGACAGATGGCCACAAAGCGGTCAAAAGACATGACAAGGAGCACTGCAGACTCCATAAAGGATAACGAGTGGAGGCAGAACATCTGGATTTGGCAAGCTTCAAAGTAGATAGTACGGTGGTTGAACCAAAACGTCCCCATAGTGGTAGGCAGGGTGGACACAGAAATTCCCAGGTCAGTGAGGGCCAGCAAGGATAGTAGCTTGTACATGGGTGTGTGCATACGAGGGCTCGTCTTAATAACTGTCAGAATGAAGCAGTTTCCTGAGATGGTCACCAGGTACATGAAGAAAAAAGGAATGAAAACCCAGTGTTGGATATCTTCTAGATCTTGGAAGCCAGTGAGGTAGAAAATGGGGCTAAAATGAGTCATGTTGGGGAGGACTGTGGATTGAGGACTGAGAGAGTATTGGGCTGGCATACCTCAGGCAGTGAGCTGAAAATAAATGAATACTATTGTTCATTAATTCTTCAGCTTCGCAAACGTTCTCTTCACTATGAGTAACATCACAAAAATCATTAGTCTTTCGTGCCATGTTCTTCACTACTATTAGTTCTAGAACTCATGTTACTTTTTGAAACCTCTTCTAACAACATCATCCTCACCAAATTTCTCTTTATATTATACTATTTGTATTCCTTCTTGTGTCTCTCTGCTGGTTTATTCCGGTGTTCATCCCTTAAGTACAAGTACAGTGGTTGCCATGAATGGCAATTTTCTAGCTCTTATTTTTGTTCAGACAAATCATTGAATTCCATGATTTCTTTGGCTGCTCATACAATGTATTCATAAATGCTAACATCAGATATGTAACTCTGCAAGTATTTTCCATTCAGAACTTCAGATTTGCGTCTAGTAGTACCTGTACCCTGATGTTTGCTTTCTTAGTTAAATCAAAAACATGTCCACAACTTCTTTTCTCTTTTTTGAAATTTCCCTGTTAATGTGTGTTTATTAATTATTTCAGTGGTATAATTAAACTCAAGGTGTTTTTTCATGTCTAGATATGAAATCCAGGGTGTTGCACATGCTAGACAAATACTCATTCTCTGAGCTACCTCACTACCTTCTGCACCTTCTGCAGCACCCAAACAATCAATCAGCAAGACCTGGAATTTCTGTCTGCTAAATACTCAGGTCTGTCAACTCACAATCTTAATGTATGATATCTGAATTCAGATTACTATTTTCCCTTTGTGGATTATTTCAACAACTTTCAGTTTGTACTTCTAAAATCAGTTAATTACTCTGGGGCAAGAGTGACAATACAGTACTAGATCTGAAATGAAATACTAAAGGTTTAAAATGCCATGAAAGACTCTGCCTTATCTCTACTTTTAGTCTCTCTTCTTGTCTATCCTGATTTTTTAATTTCACATTATTAATAGTGTTAATGATACTAAACATGTTTTCCTGTTTCTCTACTATTCTTAGTCGTATCCAGACTTCTGCGTTTCCATGCTTCCTAGGAGGAAAACTGTTCTTCCTGAAGTGGCTTTTCCTTACTCTTCATCTAATTAACTCTATTCATGCCACCAACCTCAGTGTAGACATCAGTCGTTTTTATTTGCTCCTGTAAGTCCTCATGGCACTTTTTATTACAGAATTACCATTTTCTTTATGGTCTCTAGCGTGGGAACATTTTGTGGAATGAACCATGCCTGTACTTGTAAAAATTTTAATTTTAGCACTAGAGGTTGACCTTTTGAATCTACCACATCCTTACTATTATTTAAATGTTATTTCAGGGTTTAAAGACATATTTGCTTTTCCACTGACCTATCTCATAGTTACATATTAATTGATTCAAAAAATACTTGTCCACCTTATACGACAAGAGTGACTGGTATAGGTATTGGAAATATAATGGTTATTGCAAATAGACTAGAAAGAAAAGAAACACATGATGATACTGTAAAATGCAAGGTTATAGAGTGCTATAAAGAATTAGAGGCTAAAGAAGACCTCCCCGGTGAGGTAACTGCAGAGAAGGGGCCTGAATGAAACATCGGGGCAAGTGTACGGCTCTCTTGCAAACATTCCAGCTCATAGGAACAGCAAGTGAGAGTTTCTGAGGTGGAGAGCAGCTTCACAAACTGAAAATGCTAAAGGAGGACCATGGATGTGCAGTGGGGGAAGCAAAATGGGGAGTGGTAGACAATGCAGTTGAAGCAGCAGCTAAAGACTAGATCATGGATTTGTAAATCACATCAACTACTTTGCACTGTATGACATTTGGGAGTTGGAGTTGCGAGAAGAGCCTTGCATGGACAGAGATTTTAGAGGGCCCAGAATAGCAGCAGAGTGATGAGATAAAAGAGTTTTTAGTTCCCCAGGCAGAACTGATTTCTTGAGCAAGTGAACTCAGTGGTGGCAGATATGAGTAATTGGATAAGTTGGAATAGGTTAGGATGTTTTCATAAATGGTGATGGGATTAATAGAGGAAATGCTGAAATTGTTAAGAATAATGTCTGGATGAGAACTAAAAAGAGTAAGGCGGTCCGTGCTGAAATCTTCAGTGAGTAAAACAGTGTTACGAGAAGGGTGGTTGGTGGATGGAGGGAGGGGACATCATGGTGATGATGCATGAGGCCCTGTGCTGAGCAGGATGCGGCAGGACGCAGGGGGCAGATGTGCGGGGGAACCTGACTTCCAGCACCGTCCACCTCCCCAGTTTCCTCTCCTCCCTCCCTATCCTGCTCACTTCACTGACTTCTTTTTCTAACACACTTAGCTAAACCAGCGTTCTTTAAATTCACCAGTGACCTGTAGAGGATAAATGCAATAGACTGTGTTCTTAAAAATCTGATTTCTTTGCAATGGTTATTTTTTAATGGTTATAATTTCCTTTTTAAAATGTTCTCTGGCAATTCTTGATGCCGGTAGCTGCTGGTCCTCTGCTTTTTTTTTTTTTGTGATAGACTCCATGGGGCCTTCTTTCTTTTGTACAGACATTGACTTTATTCACTTTCCTCTCTTTCTCAACCTTGGGTGTCTAAATTCTCTTTCATCATATTGTCCATTATTATTAGATGGATGGACCTGAATATTTACCTGTGCATCAGGTAGCTCTGCTGTGTGTCAGTTCTGAATTTGTTTTTGTACCAGGTGTTTCTACAGGAATTTCAATCCAACCCCACACATTAAGACTGAGTTCAGTGTTCACCTCTCTGCTTCTGATTCTCCTATTTGTGCATTTTGGATTCTATCCTTTACTATTTTCAATTATTTCAAACAATGTTTTTAAGCTTATGCTTTATGTGATCCTTTTCCTCTCTCTATAGTTAGCTTTTAAATGAGTTGTCTTTCCTACCTTTTGCATCCGGTTCTTTGTCTTCATTTCTGTTCTCCTTGTCCTAGTCCTTAGCTTTACACACCATCCTAACTGAGTTCTCTGAAACTTCATTTGGGCCACCTGACTCCCTGGGCTCTTCACCTATGCCAAGACAGTGGTGCAGATGTCTGGGAAACACTCACTCTGACTCACTGCAATTTCTTTAGTGTTTCAGTGTCTTGCTTTTTAGAATACAGTGATATGGTGATAGTTTCAATATTCTGAGCCATGTATAATTCAGACACTGTATACAATTTTACATAGAAGTATGTATTTCTTATAACCATGAATCATTTTTACTGTCACTTCCTAGAGGATGGAACTTCAGAAAAGGCACATCACTCTCCCAAGGGCTCATAATGAGCTAATTGGGAAGGAGGGATCTGGGTCCATATCTGTTCCATTCTAAACCTAATGTAAATAACTCTGTAATGTTGTGTGGTAGCTGAAACCTTGCTGCTTTGGCACTTTTTCAAACTCATCTATTTTCTACTCCAGTCAAAACACTCTTTTTTCTTTAATTCAACCAACTACCATATGTCTCCTTTATTGACTGCATTCTTTTATATTTCTAGTGTTCTTGGCAAAAATGCTCCTGTTTTCCCAATGAGTGAAGTTTGATGATCATTTAAAACCTTGTGCAAATATCACTTCTTACAAATTTCTCTGGACTTCCTTATGTAGTTAGTTAAATTCTTTTCAGCACTCACAAATACCTTTCATGCAGAACAATTAACGGATAAATATACAAACATGCTTTCTGAATTATGTACTTATATTTAGTGAGATCCTTGCTCAAAATAAAAGAAAGCACTTGAGATAATGTAGCTGAGTGCAAAGGCCTGAGTTCAATCCCCAGTACTGCAAATCTAAATATAAAAACTTTTATGCCTTTATTTATATGTGCTTTTAAAAATATATACCATTTATGCATTCATTATATATAGTCTTTATATACATTATAGATAATCTTTAAAAGAGTAAATTGTATAATGTAAAATATAAATATATTACAGAATATATAGTCACAAAATTATAAATACTTATACATACATTAACACACATATTTCATACAAGATATTTCCAATGTGTGTACAGTATTTTCTACATATTTTCAAATATTTAGATATATGTATTTATGTCATGGCTTTTTATTTTATTTTTAATAAACTAGACTTCTAGAACTCAGGACTCTGTCTTTTACATAATGGACACTGTTATCCATTTATTGCATGAAAAAATAAATCAGTGAGTTAATGGATAAAGTGCTCACCTTTGTCCTGTTTGGGGCACCTCTGTGTTCACTGTCGTCAGAGTAACAGGATGGATGGAGAGAGGGATCGAGGGAAAGCAAGAATGCTACAGAGACAGCAACAGAGAAAGGAGTATTTTCTTGGAAAAAAAGGTCAGAGAATTTCTCCTAGCTGTGAGAGACATCTGTCCACTCCCACTGAGAAACAGAGACATCTGTCCATTCCCACTGAGAAACAGAGGAGTTCACTTGCCAGCACTGTCTGTCACGTCTAATGCATTGCAGTGACAGCACCCACCACAGAGTAGATACATATTTCCAAAAAGAGGGACTTTCAGTATGCAATAGTCATTCACTGCCTACTGCAATATTCTTTCTTCTTTCTAAAAAATATAGTATATACTATTATTTGAAAGAACGAGTAGTAGAGGCACTGTTTTGAAGAAACTAAGATAGTCTAATGAAGCCCCACCTAAGCAGAAGGACTTGGGCCAGACTCCTCATTCCTGAACTCTATAGAAGATGCCCTTGATGGGCAAACTCATTTGTAAACATGTTTCTCCTGGAGAGGGTACAGGAGAACTTTGGAAAGAAGGTCATATCACACATACTAGGGACTTCAATGGGTTGTTGTATAAATACAAACAGACTGAGTTTAGGATCTTCTCTGTGATATTCACAAGCCTGACACATAACATCCTTTTAATATAGGCCTAGATAAGGGTGTGACTATTATGTTGAAAGCTGGATATATCAGATAGCTCATTGAAAACTAGAATGTAGGTATTAGAGAACTTATCGCCTTAATAGCAGATGGAGGTTGAATTCTAGACTTGATCCAGGAAGGGCCTGGTCTGTCAGGTGGACCTTGTTCTCTGATTCTTTTCCTCACTGCTTCAGTGCATCAACTCTGAGGCCATTAGAAGAGAAAAAGAGGTGGAAATCTCATATTGCAAGGTTATGTTTTGCTAGTGGAAAAAACAAGTTCCACTGTGGTAAATGTGAGGAATATGTTTGCATATTGTCGCCCAGACACTTAAGGGAGAAGAAACAATCAACAGAGAAACTATCTCTTTAGGGACACAAGGGACCCTTATTAGGGTTAGAACAAAGATCTGGGCCATTTTTAGTGGGTAGAAGAAGCTGCTTCTGGGAGACTATGTGTAGCAAGTTGTGTGGTTTGGAGCTGACAATCTATGGCTTTGACATCTGGCTCTATGCAGGCAGCACTGTCTCTCCTGCTGCAGGTTGCCGTGATTACCCAAATCCCACCGTTAGCTTACAGGCACAAACACCTAGCAACAAGCCCAGTATTCAGTCAATCAAATGTGGACTCTCAGAGGGTGGAGACAGGATCCCTAACCCATAAGCAAGACTACCACCCCCCTTTCAGCAATGTCCCAGCTCTAGGTGCTCCCAATCCTTAGGAGTGGCCCTTTACCACAGCTTACTGCAATACCTACAATAAAATTAATTTCCTTTGCATTGTCTTTTCTGACTGCTCTTCCTCTTTCTATATTGTAGAGACAAGTCTAGCAAAGGTGAGTCTGGTGACCTCTAGACCCCAGACCCTCTGGACTCAACACTTCCTTCCAGGCTCACTGTTCTGGGACACTCATGCATCTGTTCTGCTGTATTTTTTCACCCCTTACTCATGTCCCCCTAAAATACCTACCTCTTGAAAAGGTCAAGATAATTCTGTGGTGGAAACTCACCACAACTCTTAATTTTAAACAGATGAAGCGAGGCAGTCTGTACTATAAGCACAGACAGCTGCAGATTCAGGGAGAGACACAAGGCTGATGGCCATCAGGGAAGGGTTTATCCTCCTTCTTCTGAGCCTGTGGTACTCCATGCTCCAGAGGGGAGAATCTAAGAACAAACAGGCATCCCCTGGGCTAAGACCTCTGTGGGCAGGAGCCTGCCGTTACCTCTACCCTCTTTTCTTCCACAGGTTCACCTGAATGAAGCTGAAGAGCCCCCTTTTTAGGGTGGGTCTGAAGCTGCAGTGTCTGAAATTAGTCCTGCCTTGTCCCACTTTCCCTCCTTATGAAGAAGCCAATCTTAGTTGAGAGTTTATTTGCTCCCTCCCTCTGCATACTAGAATGGATCCATCCCTTGCAGAACAGGCTGCCTGTGCTTCAGGAAGAGGATTACTCCTTTGGGATGTCACATGAGTCTCTAATTTGGGCACTTTGAAACATCACCGTCACAGCTCCCCAGAGCTCCTCTCACTTTTGCATTCACTTTTCTACTTCTACATTTCCCTTTGCCAGATTAGTCATTCCGTGTTTGTCTCTCCCAGTCATTATATTTTGGAGCCATGATGTCAGCCAAATCAAACACTTTCTATACAGTTCCATGCCAAATACACAGCCTGAGACACACCTCAGGCTTTTTCAGAGCTCTCTGCTGAGTTGAGGGAAGCAAGAGCCAGACTCTGCAAAGGTTGCCATGGCGAGTGACAGTCCTGGCCTTGGGTGGGAAGGCAGAAGGGGTTTCTGAAGTGTGAGAAGATGGAGAAGGTGAGGGGGACAAAGAAAGAGCAGTCCTTGATCCCTGCCAGTTGCCTGGGCAATGGTGGGACCCTGTGAGTAGAAGTGAAGTGAATGTGGTTGTTGTTGTTGGGGACGGGGAGCATCAGTATGTTGGTATAAGTCATTAAGTGAAGTGAATGTGGTTGTTGTTGTTGGGGATGGGGAGCATCAATATGTTGGTATAAGTCATTTAGGCCTTAACTCTGAACACATAAGAATCCATCACTAAAGCATCTGAGTCCAGTAGCAGACACATCGTGCAATGCTGTGCTGATTTGTTGGTGCACTGGTGGTTTTCAGTGCAGGCAATACTACTTTCAAATATGTTTCTAGGAGGTGTGGGATTGAGAAAAAGGGAGGAAAGAGAGAGAGAGGGAGAGAGAGAGAGGCCTCCAGAGAGGGAGGGGAGATGGACAGAATTGATTTCAGGGGCTCTCTGTCAAGGGGATACTTAGCCCACTCAACCAGGCTGTGCCAGTTATAAGCAGCCTGGTCAACACATATGCTGTGGTTTACCATTGTAACCACCAGGTGGAGCATTCAGCCCAGGGATAATTTCAAATGCAGGCCTGCACCAAGATCCCCTCCACTTCCTAGATCTTGTGTTCTCCCTGTCCTATGTACTCTATACCTATCCAAAGTCTCTCAGAACTTCCAAATCACTCACTATTTTTCCTTTGAGTATTATGTCTTTTCTTTTCTACATATACGAAACAGCTGTGTCAATTCTCATATGAACACACAAAATACAGAGGCCGATGACATATTTTTCTCTGCTACATCATATATTAAGATTATGTCAGAGCAAGAGCGGTACAAGATAAGATGTAAAGAAACAAGTGTGATACAATTATGTGGAGAGCTAAGGGAAAGACAAAATAAATAATATTTCATATATTAAGATACATTATATATTAAGGGCCACATTCATGTAGCTCCAGCTCTCCTGGAGGCTGAGATAGGAGGATCACAAGCTTGAATTTATTTGGGGCAATGCAGTGAATAAGCAAAACTGTGTCAATATTAAAAAAAAAAAGATGAAGAAAGAAAGGATCTTGGCATGTAGCTCAGTGTGAAGGCCCTGGGTTCAGTCCCCAGCGTTGCAAAAAGAGCAAATAAAACCGTCTTCTAAAATAGAAATAAGCCAAAAAATATCTGTGTCACCTTCAGAGTTGGTCATATTGACCAAAGCTTGGTCACCATTAGGATTGAACACATCAGATGTAAGTTCAAGAGGGTCCCCAGTGTCTTCAGACCCGTAACTTCTGTTAGAGGGAGTCTCTCACGGGAAATGACTGCTCACTGTTTCCCTAATCCAAGGCCCACACCTGATAGAATAATGTCTTTCCTTGACGAAATCCATTTGTTTTTCTGTTATTATTTATTCTGTCTTTCCCTTAACTCTCCACATAATTGTAACACACTTGTTTCTATGCATCTTATCTTGCACCTCTCTTGCTCTGAAATAGAAATGATTTTTATTCTTATTTGCTGTTTTTATTCATGGCTTATCAAGGTCAAAAATTAAAAACCTATCTCAACCAAGCACATCTCTTGTGTCCTCAACATTTTTCAGTTACGCCATAAAGAAGTTGTAATAAGGCAGAAGCAAATCCTCTAAGGCCTGGTGGCCTTGTTAACCATCAGTGGTCTCAAGGTGCTATGATGCAATGTAGTTCATCGTGTGTACTGTGCACTGTGGTACATGCGTGTGTTATAAGAAGAGGAAGCACTGTTTTGCTTAAAGTGAGTAGATGTGTCAGCATGATGAAAGAATTATACTAAGATTTTAGAAAGGCTCTAAAATAGTTTAAGAAAAATGCTAAAAACAGACTTTGGTAGAGAAATAGAAAGTATATATCTGAGAAAATTAGTGGTAATTTCAGTGAGAGATGGACAAAGTCGTGGGATATAGACGTAGAGCAAGCAGTGGTGCAAGTGTGGGTGACACAGTCCACATAACCAGCTAAATGCCGAGGTGTGCAGGGACTCCGTGCTCCTACAGTGCCAGGTGGAGGTTTTCTGCAGATTCTGAGGAAACACATCTTTGAAACTTACTATAATGTATGTCTTGCTGTCAGTTTCTAACTTACCTAACTTCTGTGATCTTTCTTGTTTTGTAATGATGTGTTCTGAGTCCAGTTTCAGAAATACTCACTTCTGAAATCTTATGTCTCATCTTCTTGTAATTTATCAACCCTAATTTCATCTTCTCATCTTAAAAAACACATTGTTTGCACAACCATGATGAAGGAGGTAATGTTAGCTTGACAAACTCTGAGAAGCAGTATGTAATTCCCTCAAAGAAAGATATGTTCTTTGAAACCTTGACAAGAGGTGGCTGTCTTCTCTCCTCACAAAGGAATACTGAACATCAGACCCACACCTGAGTTGTAATGTAGATGCCCACAGAGCAGATTGCAAGGGAACACTCACCGAGCAAACATCTGCACTTGAGTCACACATGAGCAAAATTACCAACTTCAGGACTCTAAAAGTGAATGCTTCCTTTGACTCATGATATAGGTGCCTGGCTTTGCCTTATGCTACTTTAAGTCCTGCTGAGGCCCTTTGATATGCTACCAACTAAAGTTACTAAAGTGATTAAGATATTGTCTCAGGTGCTCACATGCTCCTAGGAGAGACAATGCAGTATGCAGTCAATTGGAATAGAATGGAATGAAGTTTGACTGAAACTTTCCTTCATCTATCAATAGGTAATCTTTTTTGCAATCTTGGCCATAACATATTCTCATATAGGATGAGATGAGCAATGTCCAGAAAATTTGGAAATCTTAAATGAGAAAATAAAACAAAAAATAAAATAAAGAGATTTGTTGAATGGGACCCTGAGTTCATTGGTCACCATGGAAGAAAATAACTGTACTTGGACACCCATTAATACACATCATCAACTCAGTAATGTTGAATCAAATAAAAGATTAGGAAAATAATTTAGTGTAAACCTGGCCATGAGAAACACCTATTATTCACCATACGTAAAATTAGCACTCTACAGTTAAAAGAGACAAACTGGACTAAACAATTTTTGAAGAATTATTTTTAGTCAAAAAGAAATCCATTATTCAAATGTTCAACGATTTTTTTTTTGTTGGAAAAGAAATCCATTACTCAAAGTTCACTAAAAAGTAAATAAACAAGTAAAAACATGTATTTTGAACTGTAGAAAACAAGACAAATATACACATTTTAAATGTATTCATAGAAAACACTGATTACATACCAGGAAACTGAAAAGTATTTAATCAGAAATGTGGGTGTTAGAAAAGCAAGGAAATCTCTTGGAAAGTGGTTAGAACAAAACTTGTCAATGCAGAGTTCAAGTGAAAATGTTCTTCAAATGGGGCAAATTAATGTGATATCAAAAATCATAGCAAATCTACTGTCAGTGAGCTTTCCCTATGTTTTTTTCTATGAGCTTTCTGGTTTCTGGTTTCATGTTGAGATCCTAATGTGTTTGAAATTAGTTATCGTGTATGGTATGAGATAAAAGATCCAGTTTTATTGTTTTGTGTGTGGATTTATAGCCATGTTCTTCAACTCTATACACTGAAGAGGTGTCTTTTGCTCAGTTTGAGAATGAATTCCCTCATAAAACTCCAGTTCCAAGTTTTATGACTTGTGTGTAAGAATTGTTGTACATCACAGTGAATTATGGATGGTAGCCAACCAATCAGAGACCATGACAAATACAACTCCAAATTCTGCAACAGAAAAACCGGGTGAAGTAAGATCATGAAAACAAAGTGCAGTACAGATCTCTTTACGAGATTGTGTGGGTTGTGCTCAGAATCATCCTGAGGCCTGTTCTTGCCAGCAGGCTTACAATTAGTATACAGGCTTGTGAAATTATGTTCATTCTTAATTAGCAATATGAAGAAGCAATTGTGAAGAAGTATGCAGGTGTGGATTAAAGATAATGAGATGGTAATCAAGCAGAATGCTTTTTCTAGGCCTACGAGGCCAGTCATCAGAAAGAGTATAGTCCTTTGAGTTTCAAATTGGATATTTCTTAAGGAAATGGTGTGTATAGACCACAGAAAAGCAATACCATCACTGGAATTATCTTCCAACCACACACCCTATACTCTTTCACTGTCCATCAGCATGAACTCATAGCTCTTCTTTGTTATATAAAGTTCAGTTCCAAAAAGACAAGCTGAACACCAAGTCCTTTATTTTTCTTGGGAATTTTCTCTAGCGTGTCCATACCACTAACATATAAAGAAGGATAGTAAGAAAAGGGAGACACTTTTGATGGATCAATCAAATATATCTATTTACCCACTTCATAACAAACAATGTTATCTTTTCATCTCTTTTGTATTAGTTTGATAAAACTGGTCTTGGTGTCAATGGAAATGCAGGGCAAGGAAAGAAATATCTGCTTTGATGTGTCATAGATTTTCCTTTATTCGAGAGCATAACAAAAAGACATCTCTAACCTCAGGGATTGTGTTCTTATAGTTTTGAGATTACTGAATGCTGCTGCAGTTTAGGAAGGCCATATCTTGGAAGCCTTATAAGATGCAAAGAGACATGGAGGACACTACAGACACAGAGAGACATGTTCACTTCAAATTTCATGTATTAATTTAACCAAACATTGTATTTTGATGAAGAACAATCTATGTAGGCATTCTGAAATACAGTAATGAGTAAGAATGTTGTCATCTTTCGGGGGGGCCCACTATTGTAGGAAGAACAACAAATGTAGAACACATATAGCTAACTTAGTAACCAAATCATAAGCAAAAGGCCATTTGTCTGATCAGATAAGAATTATTCATTATCTTGGAAACTACTATAAAGATTTAATTTCATTTTCCTAAAACTTACTCATCAATCATAGAGGACTGGAAATTTATCACATTTCTGTTACAAAGGGCAGATGTGGCAACCGTGGATCACGTGGAATGTCAGTGTGAGGAAATCCATGCGCTGTAGACGTCTATGTGAAGAGAATTCATTTGTCACTGGGTGGCACCTTGCAGAATACTAACATTTCATACCCTATATTCTATTCATAAGACCATATTTTTTGCTTAAAAATTCATTTTATGGCCAGGATTTTAGGTCAGTGGCACAAGTGCCTGCCTGACAAGCACAAGCCCATGAGTTCAAAAAACCAAAAAACCAAAAGCAAAGGAAACAACAACAACAAAATCCTAATTTTCTGAGCTGTGGTTTCTAGATATTTGGGGGCCATAAAAGAGCGAACACATTCAGTAAGGCCTGGTATTGAGTAGAATGAGCTTTGAAATATATTTGGGCCCAGAAAGAACCATTTTCTCCTTTAGTTAAGAGCATTGCTTATATGTTTCTCCTCACCAAACACCTATGACCAAATAGTCTCAAATATTATGCATTGAACACACCAGCAATAACAGCTAATCTTATTTAGCATGCACATCCCCACTGGAGCTTTAATAATACACAATTATGAAAATATTTTATCTATTCAGCAACATCTGGCACAAATTCAAGACAATGGTTATCTGCTTGAGAAATTCTATTTCTAATTTATAATTTTCAGTGTTGCTGTTTAATAAATGTGCACTAAAAGTTTGATTGCATAGACTTCACACAGATACATTTTTCTTGGAGTTAACATCACATTTAATGACACAGTAATCCTTATTTTTTCAGTCAGTGTAGTTATTTAGAAATAGCACCCAGCTGTGTATGAAGGAAAAAAAAAAACAGGAAAACTATTCATAAGGCTACTGAAGAGGTAAGAGAAATTTCATGTGGATAATGTGGAAAATGATGGAGTTTGGTTCAAACTAAAGGGACCCACAATGTATATTCTCAAAAACACAAATATACATGTGTCATATATGCCTGTAAATACACATATACACATATGTGAGTGTGTGTCAGATGGCATGGGCTTTATAAACAGTATGGATTACTCTGGGGAAGTAGTGAGAACAGAACTAGACACAAGAGCTATGTTCTTACATTGTGCATGTATTACGTTACATAGAAACTAAGACCAAAGGTCAGTGTAAAGTGATATTCTAAGTAGCAGGTTGTTTGGTTGGTTTCCACTAAAGTCTTTTTGTCTTGGTTACTACTTACTAGTTTGTCCAGGTTCCAAGAGTTATTTCTTGGAGAGCAGTGAGTTCAGTGATGCTCTAGAGGAAGACAGAGAGAATAAGCGAAGCACACTCATGTGGATTTGCTTGGTTTTAATGCTATAGATGACCGGGTTCATAAAAGGGGGGAAAAGGAAGTAGATGTAGCTCATTGTGACATGGACCACATGAGGAATGTGCTTTCCGAACCTATGAATAAATGTCAGCCCAACCACAGTGATGTAGAAGACCAGGATGCAACAGATATGGGAAACACACGTGTTGAGGGCCTTGGCCCTTTCAACTCTAGAAGCAATGCCCATGACTGTCCTGAGAATCAGTGCATAGGAGAACAAAATGATGAAAAAGTCCAATAGCACCATCGCAAATACGACCACCACTGGATAGAGACGATTGA
>PVLA01007375.1:0-106284 GCA_004027455.1 Hydrochoerus hydrochaeris | reverse complement strand
AGGAGAAGGAGAAGGAGAAGGAGAAGGAGAAGGAGAAGGAGAAGGAGAAGGAGAAGGAGAAGGAGAAGGAGAAGGAGAAGGAGAAGGAGAAGGAGAAGGAGAAGGAGAAGGAGAAGGAGAAGGAGAAGAAGAAGAAGAAGAAGAAGAAGAAGAAGAAGAAGAAGAAGAAGAAGAAGAAGAAGAAGAAGAAGAAGAAGAAAAGAACTAGTTCCATAAGCCCATTTCACTCCCAGACCAGGCAATGTCGTCCCTGGCAGGTGAACTGCAACCCAGTAACATCTTCATACTGTGCCAGTTGAGCACAACGCTGGTATTTGGATATTGGCTACATGATTGTATTACATTTGGTTATAAGTATTTCAAATTTTATCTTTAATTTTAAATTTAACTAGTGTCTTTTGGTGTGCAGATAATGAAAATTCTTTCTGCATTGAATTTTTCCAGTCTGTTCTCTCATCATCTGTGTATTTAAGGAGCTTCTGTAAATTGGGGTTAAATCTTAAAATTAATTCCCTATGTTTAAGTCTTTTACATTCTTGAACTTTATTTTCACACTATTATGAGACACATACATATTTAAATGTGGATAACACATTGTACCAGAATCATTTTGTGAATAGCCTATCATATTCCTGCTCATTTGTAATGCCAAACCTATCATAACAATTTTCCAATGTTTAAAGACCTAGTTTTCACTCAATTTTAACTTTTCAATTATTATCAATACCATTCTTTCAATTATCTTACATTATAATATCAACTTTATGCAGGTCAAGTTCTCTCACACTGCTCTTCTTTGAAATGTCTTGTAGATTCTCTATCCTTTTAATCTTCTGTGTTAATTTTAGAATAAATTATTTATATTCTTGAAATAAAAGAACAAATGGACAGTGATCAAAACATCATTTTAAAAATTGTAAACAGTAGGCATCTTTCACCTTTTAACATGAATGATTTTTAATCTAATTATAGTACTTCTTTGTTGCATTTATTCCTATACTGAGCACTATTTTTGCTTTTGTGTATTAAATATTTTTACTAGTGTAAAAGTGGAGTTGCTGATATTTCCATATTGACTCTATTTTTAATAAAATATAAATTGTCTGGTATTCAACATTCTGCCTCTTTCTTCCTGTTTTCCAGACCTTGATTTATTGTACTTGCTAAAACTTAGAAAAAAATTAATAGAAATGGTGATAGCAAGTATCCTTGTCTTAATTTTGGCTTAGCTTTAAAGAACTTCAGCTACTTCACTATTAAATATGATGTGTACTGCAGATTTTTGGCAAATGCCCTTTAACAAATGAAAGAAGTTTCCTTTTCCTTTTTGATTCCTATTTGGCTAGATATGGTTTTCTTTTGCTTTGTTTTATTTTTAATTATATACTGATGGTGAATTTTTCAAGTGCTTTATTTGGAATGGATATAGATAATTGTGTCAGTTGCTTCCTTATTGCTGGGATATAAACCTGACACTCAAAATTAAAGGCAAAAAGGTTTTTATCAGTTTGTAGAAGTTTCACTTCCATTGGAGGCGGGAGGCTCCATTGCAGGGTATCATGGCAGATGGGCATGCAAAGAAGAAACAGTTCACGCCAGGCAGGGAGGAGGCTGCCTGCCTGCCTTTCATCTTTCCCTTTACATTCCATCTAGGTTATAAGCCTATCGGTTACTGCCACCCACACCCAGGATGGGGCTTCCCAACACCCTCATTCAGGGCAACACCAAACCAGTTAGTGGACTGACCCAATTATCAGGCTCTTCATCCGGGTTCACACCCTTGATCCATCCACCTTGAAAAAACCCCAACTATGAACACATGAGGCTTAGGGAGAACACTTAGATACAAGCCATAACAATAATCACCTCACCTTCGCCCATCAAAATGTTAATAAGCAGCCTACTTCAGTAGACTGGAACAGAGAAGTATGTAGTGGTACAGAGAAACAGTCACATCTCTTACAAATAAATTAGGGCGCCATAAACTGGATCTAGAAGGGCCCCCAGAGGCCTGTGTTTTAAAAGCTTTGTTCTCACTTTTGTGCTACTGGTAGGTGCTGGTAACATTTGAGAAGTGTACTTAGCCGGAAGATTTTACCCTCTACTAAGACTGTGAATGCTGCTCCGTCTTCTCTCTCTGTGTTGCCATCTCTTTCTGCCTTCTTCCCAGCCACCATGAGTCGAGCGGCTGTGCTCCACCATACACAGTTGGCCACAGTGCACGGTGTCTCCACAGGCCCACAAGACAAGGGGCTAACTGATCCAACCCTGAAACTAAGACTGAGCCAAAGTGGAGCTTTTCTATTTTCATTTATTGCAGGTATTTGTTATAGAAAGTTGATTGACACAAAGTGTCATTAGAAAATAGACACAGAAATAGAAATAGAAATAATAGAAATAGAAATACAAATGAAATTCCTGGGGGAAGTGCTTGAACATGTATGAAATCACTGCTTAATACAAAATTGTCTTCACACTTTTTTTTTACTGTACCCGTCCCATGCACACTGGCCCCCAATCAGTATATCAGAATTATCATGTATCCATATCCTCTCTTGATTGTCTGAGATTTTGATAATAAGTAAATTAAATTGAAGTAGTACCTACTTGGATATTTCTATTCCCCTAATTTTCACTTTGATTGCTCATTTTATATGCTTAATGGAATTAAAATGTTTCTGTTAATTCCTTACATGAAAGCTCTATTTTTACAATGCATTTATACACAATTGGATGAAGTTTGTGACACTTAATTGAGACATTTATAACTCTACGTATACCATATTAGACTGTTTTCTTTCTTGTATCCCTTATTTTATCAAAATTTAGTATCAAAAGTTATCATAGTACCAGACATGGTGGCACATGTATGCAATCCCAGTTCATGGAGACTGAGGCAGGAAGACCTCAGATTCAAGGCCAGTGAGGAGTCTTAGAGACACGCTGTCTCAAAATAAAAAACAGTGAAGATGAAACTCAGTGGTACAGTGTACCTGGATTCTGTTCCTAGTACCACAAATAAAAGAGAAAGAAGAAAATAAACCAGAACAAAAACAAGTAAAATAACTTAACATACTGAGTTTTGAAATGTCTACAGTTTTTAGTTTATTAAATAACTTCTTCTTAAGTAAATTTTGGTAAACTTTTCCTTAACACCATTTGGATCTGATGATATTTTATGGGTCTATTTTGCATGCTGGTTCAAGGTGCTTTTTTTTTTTTTATACTAGGGATCAAACTCATGACCTCATGCTTACCTGGCAGGCATCTGAGCTGCTGAGCTATACCCCCAGTCCCTGGTTCAGGTTTTATAAATAGTTATGAACCTATTCACATTTTTATTATCTTTACTGGGCTATAAATTTTCAATGACTCAATATTTTCTGTGAAAGTCATTTGATCCAAGTTTTTAAATATATGGGTATAAATTTAGTCACAGAAACATCTTATAAGTTTAAATATTTTATACTATCTTCACTATTTCTCTCTTCTGTTATTTTTATCTTCCTTGTCTATTTGTGCAGGATTATCTATCATATCACATTATTCAAAACCAAGTTTTTTGTTATGTGGATCATTTATTTTGTATTTTATTAAATTTTGGTTTTATTTATTATTTTCCTATTTCTACTTTCTTTAGTACACTCAAATCATGTTTTTCATTTTGAGCTAAAAATTAATAGATTTTAATGATTTTCTTCTCTCACATGTACATGGAAAGATATAAACTTTATTCTAATGAAATTTTCCCATAATTTTTAACAGCTTTACTGAAATATCATCAATGTACAATACATTTCTCACATTTGATGTATAAAAATATGTTTTGATACTGTGAAATAATCTCTCCCCCAACTCAAATTCTTAGCAACCAATGGTCTGGTATAGTATATTGTTTGTAATTCGTACAATTTTATATGTGTTTTCCATTTTTGTCTGGCTTATTTCACTTAGTCTGTGGAAAAAACATTTTGATTTTTTTTATGGGAGACTGTGCACCTTCTCCAAATTATTCAGAGCCCAGTCAAAGACAAACGGAAGTGGAGGTAGATAGCATTATCCAGCCTGGTTCCACTAACTGGGTGTGTGTCCAGCTGTCCTGGCCTGACATAGGCATCTGTGTTTCTTCTCATGGGTACGCATGGGTACCCAAGCCTTGCCTGGTTAACTCCAGGATTTGCCGCAGGCTGCATGTCCAGGCTGCCAAAGCTTCCACCCCCGCCTACCCTGGGACGGCCTGATTGCGCACTGCTCTCCCTGGCCGCATCAACCTTTTCAGTGTCGTTCTATTTCACCGTTCTGCATCCAAGTTCTCCCTTTGTTTCTGTCACCGAGGGATTTCTCTTTCTGTTTGGCTTAAGTTTTTAGTGTTGCAGTTCATATTTTATCTGGTGGTTCTGTATGCTTATTGGAAGTGGTGGTCTGCATCCGCTCAGTCAGAATTTGGCAGGGGAAAAAACAGTGAAAATGTTTTTGGCTTCTAAAATTAGAGGGGATGTGGGGTTCTAAGCTTCCATTCTGAAGGTCCATGCTACAGTTTCTTAGTGTGAAAATTGTAGAATTGTAGAAATTTGCACATTCCTGTTCTATGTCATGTAAAGAGAAATAACAGTCCAGCCCTTTGCTTTCAGATATCATCATGAACCCATAATTAATCTAAGTGCACAAGTGGCTTGGATTTCAGGATTGCCATGATAGCCTCTAAAGTCTTTGACATTAGCTGGAAACATTTTCTCTCCTTACAAATGTATTCACATAACACAGAGTTCTGAGGAAGGAAAACTCTCCCCATTCCACTTGCTATAAGGATATCTGACTGAATTCCAAAATTGGTATTGCAAATAATATCCTGGGGGATCTGGAATTCTGGTTCTCTTTAAACTAAATAACTTCAGGAATCTTCTATAAAAATAAAGCAGCACTTTAAGAGAGGTTAGGATAACCTATAGCAAGCAGTATTATAGGTTCCCATTCCATCTTTGCAACATATTTGCTAAATTACCAAAGTTCTGTGAGGTTTTGTTTGCTATTCTGTGCAATAAAATATTTATTATTAATGTAATGCTTTATTTTAATCAAGCAATAACATTTACTTCATAAGATTTTTGGAAAGTTAAATAAGAATCTGTTTAAGCCACTTGGTGTAGACTCAAATATTTCATAATGTTTATTATTACCTCTAGTTATTGTATACTTCATTGTCATTAGGTTTTTGGAAGTTTCATCTTGCTCATTATTGTATTTTCAGTGTTAAAATGAAGAGTCACATATTCAAGTCACATTAGAAAATCTTAGTTTAATAGAATCGCACAAGACCAAAACATAAAAATACCAAAATCAGGGAAGTTTGTTATGAAATCACTACAATTTAAGGAAATTTGATGTCATAGAATGACTAGAAATGGTAGTTAAGGCTAAATAGGGGGTCAAAGACGTCTAACCTTGGTCCTTGAGGGAGCTGGTCTCCATAGGAAAAGATTGGGTTTTTTTTGCTTTTGGAACTAAGCAGCATTCATTAAACCCCCATCTTCTGAAATAACTTTGTATGGGTCTGATCTTTGAAGCCTCAAGGACCCTATGTAATTAGATGTTCTTGCCTCTCTCTCTCTTCTCTCTCTCTCTCTCTCTCTCTCTCTCTCTCTCTCTCTCTCTCTCTCTCTCTGTGTGTGTGTGTGTGTGTGTTTGCCTGCCCCAGGCAAGCAGTTAACTTGCAAACCATTTTGAAAGAAACTACTCGGGCCCCATGCCTTCTACTGCAGATAATATATTTTGAAGTCTTTTCCTTTGGGTATATTCACTTCAAGGATACTTAAAATTACTCATTAAGAACTTTACTCTTGCCAACATAATAGTGTGAAGAAGCATGATTCTCCATTCATCAGCTGAATAGCACTTTCCTTCCTTCTTCAGCAGACCATATTTCATTCATTTCCATTACTGTTTTAAAAGATGCTAATTGAACTGATGTTAATCTGGAGCATTTTTATTTTTCAGAATTGTCTTTTCTTAAACTATTTTTTATCCTGTGACTTAAGTATTAGAAAGCTATGGGGACTGCAGGGCTGTGGTATGACTATCACACTAGATCATCATCTTAGGAGCCCAGACTTCCAAGGACAAGTGGAGAAATGGGCTTCCTATATGAACATTTGACTGCTTTGGGTTTTGATCCCAAATCTCCTCAGAGATGGTGAGCTTATTGCCTTGGTGAGATTTGGTAGCCATGTGCCACACATATAATTAATCTAAGAATCACTTCATACAGCCTGAATTGTGTGCTCCCAAGTGTTTCTCTAAGCTCCAAGGAAGGGAAAGTCTGAATTAACATTGAATACTTGTGAAGTGTAGTATTTAAGTTTCAATGTGAATTTTAGAGGAGACAAAAATGCCATAATATGTCTTGCCACCAGATTCAAATTCATGTCTGTCTGACATGCAAAATATACATTGATTTTTCTTCAAGAGATCTGTTATTGTGGGTTCCACTGTTTACCTTGAAAATATTGTCTAATGATAATTACCTACACTAAAATTAATCACAAATTCTGTCTCCCATTCAACTGGAAATCACCTTCTAAAACAAAATTACTACAGTTGAAGAACCCTTTTCTGTTCCTTGATAGTGTCAAGTATAAAAGTTTGTCAAGCTTACCATCTTGTTTCGGTCAGATTTTATTGAACAAAGTTACTAGGAACCCAGTAACTTACAGAGGACATTGACTACTAAGGCTGTAACTCTCCTGTTACTGAACAGAACACAGGAATACAAAAGCACAGGTGGAAAAATTTTAAGTTATGTGTCTAGAATATTTTCACGATAGTAATTGGGGTTTAACTTGATTGGATTAAAGGATAACCATGCAGATGCTAAGACTTTACTTACCACATGTCCTTGTAGTCATGGAGTCTATCCCCTTTATGATGAAAGGGAGAAGAGTTGGTTTGGAATAAAAAAGCTGTAGTACGTAATTCTGTGAGGGTATTTTCAGACATCTGCTTGTGGATTGGTTGGTAAAGCGTTCTTGAATCTTATCCATATCTGATCAAGGTGTGACCCTACATTCTAGACTTTTGAACTGATGCTGGGACAAATGAAGACTTGTAGATCTACCAAAGTAGATGAATATATATATTGTATGTGAAACAGTCCTGAATTTGACAATGATGGCAAGGATGACCTGCTGTGGTATTTTTGTCCCTTCCGAAATTCATGTTGAGATTTAATGCTTCAATGAAACAATATTTAGAAGTTGTGAATATTGTGAAGTGATTAAATTATGAGACTCTGTCCTCATGAATGGAGTTATAAAGGGTTTATAAAGAGTTTGAAAGAGAACAGTTTGTTTCCTTGTGCCCTTTCATCTTCTGCTATGTGAAGACACATGTTCTTCCTCTCCACAAAATCTAGTATTCAAAACCCTATCTTGCAGGCAGAGATGGAACTTCACTAGAAATTGGTATCTTATGTTGGACTTTCTGACCTCCAAAACTGATAGAAATAAATTCCTGTTCTTTATCAGTTACCCAGTCTCTGACATTCTGTTATAGTAACATGAAACAGACTAATAAAATATTTATAATCAAGCCAGGCTTCTCTCATTAGGTTAGAAGTTCTTTAAAATCAGAAGTCATGCAATATATTTTTTTCATTTCCAGGTCAGATACAAAAGGGCAGGAAGTGGTGCATTGTTGATGATAATGACTAAGAATAATAAGTAACAAAGATGGTGGATTTTACTATTTCCTCCCTTGTTCAACTTTTATGTTTCAGGATATGAATTTCTGGCAGGCTCCCTTCCACCTACTTCCTTTTCCCATCTCTAATCCAAAAAAGGAAGATTGGTCACAATTACCTATTTATTTTTGTTTCATGTTTAATTTTCTGTTTAATCTCATAGGATGCTCTCTGTCTCTGTCTCTCTTTCTCTTGAATTTTTTTTAAAAACACCTCCCATTTAATGAAATATCAAACTGATGTAATTAGGACACAACAAATAGGGGAAGAAAAGATACACTATAGTAGGAAATGTGTTATAAAATACAACAAAAGAGGCAAGTTTAGTTTGAGCACTCTTAGTAGGCTGTTTCCCATTTAAATTTGTATGACAAGTAAAGGACTTATTGATAAAGTAACACTAAAAAGAAACTCAAATAAGGGAGGGAGGGAACCACATTAATAACCTGGGAAAGGAGCATTCCAAGAAGATCAAAAGGAAGAACAAAGATCCTGAGGTCACAATATGCTTAGCTTGTTTGAGGTACAACAAAAGGCCACTGTGACAAATGGAAGGAGTGGAATGGAAGTAGAATAGAGGATATTAAAGAAAGGAATCAAGCGCTAACAAGGGAAAACCACCGGGCCATAGCAAGGACTTTGGCTTTAAACTGAGGACATGGGGAGTCAGTACGGTTTTTTGCGGGGATGATTGAACTAATTCATCATTTATATTAGAAATACAGTTTTGTCTACTGTAAGAGCAGACAAAGGAAAAGAGAGAGCAGAACTAGAAACTACATTAAATGAGGGAAGAAGGTGTCTGACTGGATTTCTTTTGAATATAGATCCTACAGAATTAGCTCATAGGTTAGAGGTAAGATGGGAAGGCATTAAGGATTTCTCTAGGGTTGCTGACTTGTACGCTGGAATAAACTCATCAACTGAGACAGGGAAGGTAAAGAAAGTCATGTTGAAAAAGTAGAGATAGAGAAGTGTGGGAGTTTGCTTTAGCCATAGTTAAGTTTTATTGACATATAACAGACACACAAGTAGAAGTATTAGATAAGCAGCAGGATGCATCAATCTCAAATTCAGGAAAGTGTTGTGCTGAAAATTTGAACGTGGGCATCACCAGTGCATGGACATTACTTAGTGGTGAGACTAGATGTGATCACCGAAGGACGACTACTTACAGAATAGAGTCAGAGTCTGGGGATGTTTGAGGGGTACAGGTTGTGGAAAGGAGGCGAAGGTAGGAAAGGAGTTAAAAACAGAGAGAAGGGCCATTGGGGAAGCAGATGTTTTCAAAGAAAGAGGACGTGAAAGAATCTGACAAAAACCTGAAAGAATCAGTTTTCATATTTGGCAACACAGGCCGTTGGAGACCTTGTCAAGAGCAGTTTTGATTAAACTGTGAATTGTAGTCTTGATTGCAGGGCGTTTGTGAAACGGTGAGAACCAAGGCAGTGGGTAGGAGGTAAAGAGTTCTGTCCTGGTGTTTAGCTGAAAAGGGAAGCAAAAGAAATGGCAGGTGAGGAGAGCTTTGGGTTCAAGCAAGATTTCTTTTATCCCAAAAATTATCTTGAATTTATATTAACCAAAACACCCTATTAATGGGGTAACTGACACAATGTATCTTACATTTTCATCGGAAACAAACTCCTTCATTCTGTCCAGTTGATTTTTAGACTCTTGAATTCATCTGGCACCAAATGTATCATAAAATGACATGATGTTGTTAGAATATTATCACTAGAATATCTCAAATTCTTATGAGCTATGCCAAATAGCTAAGAGATTTAGCATGCAGGAAGGTTTTTCCATCTTTTAAGAACTCTAGAGAAGTCACCTTCATTCTTACAGTCACATGGCTGTTCTAAGCATTTCATTACTGTAACCAATGAGTTTTCATTTTGATCTAAAACCAGACACATCAGGGATAAGTACAGATAGCTGGGCAACTTTGGAAGGATTAGGCTATGTTCATGTGTATTTTTACTGAGTGTACCTCAGGACATAGAGCAAAATTCAAGCAGTCAATCAAGCAGTGGGAAGTCAGGAGTCCAGAGGCTGAGAGTGAAACAGAAAAACCAATGATTTGTTGGAGACAAGAGGTCATGTGATCTGAGTGTTACTGGGCGCTGTGCTGACCAGTTTCTTCTTTCCAAGCTCCTACTGACCCACTCAAAGAATTTCATGGGACAAGTGATGAAAGTGAAATCTTAACATTTATTTAACTCAAAAGAAGAAGACAAAGAAGTACAAAAGAAGTGCTCAGGAAGTGAAAAATATGCCCTGGGAAGAAGTGCTAAGCAGGGTGGGTGTGAGCCAATTAAGGTAGAGAAATTACACCCTTCAGGGTGAGGGCAGCCTTGAACTTAATAGCCACTAGTCTTTTTTTTTTTTTAAATATCCTCTTTCTGGTGTCAGATCTAAGCCATTTGATCAAAAACCTTCTTGCGCTTATGCCACAAGATCTGGTGCAGGGATTAGCCTGATCTTGTGCCAGTAAACTGGTATCAGGTGCAGAACTTTGCTTGACCTTGTGAGGTTCCCATGCCAGAAGAATTGATGACAGCATTCTCTGACTGGTTTTAGGTACAGAGTGTAGAAGCAAGCTGCTGCTCTGTAGCCCTGTCTCCATGGTTAACGAGTCCCTGCAATTGACAAGTCACACCCAGTCATCCTAGTCACTTGGCTATACTGCAGTCTCCTGCCTCAGGAGGCCAGCATGGAGCAGAAGAGTGCTGGGGGTTTGAAGGATGATTCAGGGCTGCAACGAATATGAAATTTGTAGATACAGAACTGCAGGTGTTTTTATAGGCAGTTGGGTCCACTGGGCTTAGTCTTTCATACTGTATCTTGAGCTCTTAATACACTCTAGTTTTTGTGTTGAGTATTTAAGACACTCATTTAATGGTCACTGCAATGCATCAGGACCAATATTTTTATTTAATGGATGAGGAAGCTAAAGTTCAGAGAAGTTATTTGTCCATGCACCCGTTATATGATCTAATTTGATTTTTTCGATTAACACATCCTTACAGTTTTCTGGTTAATTGTCTGCAGTTGTACGGACCAAAGAGAGGGTGGCTGTCAGAAACTAATAAGAAATTTTAAGACTGAGAGAATGAATACAGGCTTGGATTACATTCAGTCTTAAGAATGGAAAGTAAGTTCAGATGACACATTGTTGAGGCAGCCTGGGAGACAGAGAAGAGTTTCTCTGAGTCGTCTCTCTCTGTATTGTAGCTTGTGCAGTTCACCTTTTCTACTTACTCTACTTCTGAGCAGGGATGTCCGCTTCACCTACTTCTTAAACTCTCTGCCTCCAAGGCACGCTCATGGCTCAAGCCTACCTGCAGCACCCCAGTCCAAGTGCCCAGGGTCCACCTTCTGCTGAAGGATAGGACTGCTTTGGAGCTGCAAAGGGAAGACTGGACACAAAAATAAATGAACAGAAAGGCAAATAGTGAGGTCATTTATTGACAATTGTCATGGTAATGAAACAAAATCTGGGTAGATGGCCAGCCCTGGAGAGAGGAAGCATTTGATATTTATACAGATGCATTTTCTTGCTTTTGCTCTTCAAACTTGCAGAACTATCAGCTTTCTGATACTTGAATAATAGCTTTATACTCTTATGTTTGTTGAATCCTAATAGTCAAAACTTTTTATATTTATGATAGGCTTCATCTAGTCTGTAATATAAAGTATTTGCTAGTTCAGAATTTGTTAAGGGATTTTTTAAAAACTGAATAGAATTGATCTGGGTTCATGGTATTCATTAGCACATCAAGTTTTCCCTTTTTCCAGTATGCTGCATCTCATTTGTTGTTCAAATATTACTCACATACAATCTATAAACTGATTGGGAACATGTATACCCTGAACACTTAAGATATTAGTGGGTTTTTGTTATTTTTGGTTTGAGTTTGGTTTTGTTTTATTGGCTGAAAGTGACAATGTCAAATGAGAATCATGTGAAAATTATAGTGGAAAAATTTTTAGGGTATCCAGAAAGAATTTTTTATTTATGCATAATATGCTACTGGTATCATCCTGACTTCCCCTTCTTGTGAAAAGTGCTTGTAACCAGCAGTACCACACACTGAGGACATGAGTGGATAGGTCCTGAAGCCTTTTATTATGGCAATATTTGTGTTTTCATGATCTTTTTTAATTTTCCTATTAAAGGCTTGCAACTATTTTGCTAAGTGATTTCTATTTATCTAGGTTTTTTTATTTGTATGACCACGGCCTTTCTAATGTATCTTCCTAGCTACTTTTGATAAGAATATCTAACTAGTTAATGTGATAGGAGTATTCATGTTTCACATTTTTTGATCTTGAATTCAATGCAAATCCAATTCAAGAACTAACCAGACAGAGCTAGCAAAATGATTTTAAAATTCATATGTCTGAATAAAGGTTCCAAAGTAACTATTCCAAACAGAGAAATAATGAAGGATGATTTTTCTCTACCACACAGCAAACTCATGAAGCAGCAGTAATCATTAAAGTGTGGGTTTGACAAAGTCGTTATAGATGCCAGATCAATGAAATGTATCAGTTCCCAAACAGCACTAGCTATATGTGAAAATTAGCAGGAGGTTTAAGAGCAAAATTTAAGAATTCCATGGGGAAAGAGTAGACTCATTAACAGGTACTGTTGGTACCACTGGTCTTCAAGACAGAAAAACACAGACGTAGTCATTCCCCAGACCATGCACAAAACATAAATTCCATGAGTTATAGATCTCAATGTAGAAAACAAAAGAATTCTATGCAAAAGTAAAGATAATTTTAGAAGGACTAATTGGACAAAAATCCCCAACTTTAAATCATAACCATAAAGACTACATTAAAATTTAAAACGTTATGTTGACATGGTGGCCCACACTTGTAATTCCAGCAATTGGGAGGCTGAAGCAGAGGACTGCTACAAGTTCAAGGCCAGGCTGAACTGAATAATGAGACCCTCTCTCAAAAAGACAATACATAAATAAACAAACAAATAAAATTTAAAACCTCAGTATAATACAAGGCAGCCACCTGGTATCAACTAGGTTACCCCACACACTTCCAAGATGTCTCCCATCCTTGGCCAGCAAGTTGATTCTGGCCATTAGCTCAAGAAAGTCAGGCTTGTTGCTTAGGGACTTCAGTTTTTTCACTTGAGGGCCTTTCCATGTGGCCTAGATTCCTTAAAAATGGCATGGGAAGAAACTTAGTATTCCAAGCAGCTAGTATTCCAAGGAGCAAGAATGAACCATTTCTAGTCTCTTAAAACCTGAACATGCCATTACCTCAAGATTGCTTCTGCCATGTTGTAATGGTTAAGCCTACTCAGATGCAGTGGGAGAATAATCAAAGAATTTATGAATTTCCTACATATCATTTGTCAGACCACAAATATAAATTACAAAGCTCTCATGAGAAAAATGCTCTCCTCCTCCTCAGGGCCCCTAAAAGACTCATTTTATTGTGCCATTGACCTGAAATCTAAATCTCATCATCATTGAAGTCAGGTTCTGGTACAGGCAAGGTTTTTTGAGTGTGGTTCCTCTCAATCGGAAAACAGTCGGCGTCCACAAGGTCAACTTATCATGTAGAATGGGCATAGGAGTCCCGAGCAAAAGAAAAGGAAATCAGTCACAAAACTGTCACTACTCCTTTTCAAGTTTTCAACTCACACCAGTGCTTGTTGCCAGTTTCTTGATTAGGGAAATTCCTACTCCCCGGGAATCAATCTGTAGAACTGGCTCTGCTCTCTGGATTCTCAGGTTTATCCTCTGAGTCATCCTTCCTCTTCTATAATAAATAACCCATATTGCATCCAGCATGACTTCTCTCAGCCTGCTTCCCTTCCTGTGCTCATCTGGGGAATCTAGTCCACGTTTCTTTCTGAGACTCCTCCTTCTGCCTTGGGTGCCAGTAAGTCTGCTATGGAGTATTGCTCTTAATACACAATATTTCTGTTCTTTTAATTAAAATATCTGTAACTTTTAAGCACACTGCATTTGAATTGATCAGGTCTACTAGGCACCCTTAAACGTTTCTGAAGTTTTACCAAAAGACCTTAAAGCTATGTCCTTGAGCTATTTGCTCCAAGACTATGTTTGCCTAGTGAAGTTCTGATATCAGTTGCTGCTCCAAACCTAATTCTTTTTCCTTGTTTCTTTTCTTTCTTTCACTTTGTTGTTGTTTTTCAGGTCGACCTTGAACTTGATGTGTAGCTCAGGCGGGCCTTCTGGGCTTACACTCATGATTCTTCTCTGTCAGCATCACAGATTCTGAGATTCGAAGTATGCCCTTCCACTCCCAGATGCACCTAACATATTCTTGACTCTGATAATTCTTGTCTCGGTGAGACACAGTTTATTTTTGAGCCCAGAATGTCTAGGGTTCAAAAATAAGTTGAAAACACACTTTGTTTCCTGCTTGTTTTTAAAGATCATCTTTCTCTTCTCATATTTTATTACATACACCTAACAGAGACTAAATGACCCTTTCAGCATTTTACTTGGAAAACTCCTTAGCCTATTCACAAGTTCATCAGAGATATTTTCTACTTTCTGTATTTTGCAGATGAGCTTTACTTTTCACCACTGCCTAGTACAAATCATCTCTTCCCCAATATTTTCTTTGACCTTTGAGTCATTGCCAACTGTTTTCTTGAGGTTCTTCCAGTTTCCACCTGCCCAAAGCTGATGCTCCACCTAGTCCCAAAGTTGATGCTTCTTTTTGGTATTTGATTTTGGCATCATTCCATCTGCATCTAAAATTTCCATTTTGAATAAATGGCAAGTATCTAAGAGACCACATGTAGGAGTCATCAGTCTCTTCAAGGCTCAGCCCAGAAATTGCATGGAATCACTCCAACCAAGGTCCCGCCAGATCCAAGGGGAGGAATGGAAGTAGTACCCAATAAATCAAGGGCATCTTACTCTATCACACAGAGGGAAGCCTGAAAAGGGAATGGGTTTCAGTATCAGATTTGAAGTCAACACTCTGAATTTGATACAAACATGGTCTTGTTTTGAATAGGCATTAGAATATGGTTCTGAGTCTCAAAAGGTATATTCTGGGTTTGAGGAAAAAAATCTAGGAGTCATGAAAGTGGAAAGTATTGCCTTTAAAGAGAGCATGGAGAGAAAATATAGAAGACTCGAGTTCAATGCTTAAAACATTCCAACCCTGAGTTCTCAGAGAGCAGAGCAACCAGCAGCCAGACAGAAAAAGGCAGAGGCAGGAGCAAACCCAGGCTAGCAGGGGGTCATGAATCCAAAGAGGAGAATGAGTTAAAAGTGAAACAGTGATTGAAAGACACGATTGCTCTTCCCTTGGGCTTCCTGGCAGCACAGCAAAATGGAGAACAGAGTAGAACAAGTAAAAACAACATCCTCCCCTACTGGGTTAAGATTACTACCAGGATTTTGGCCAGACATTGAAATCTGGCTGTATAAAAATAAACATTTAGATATGGTGAATTTCTAGACAAATGTGTGTGTGCATGTATGTGTCTGTGTGTTCAACTAAAAGGTTTGACTGCCATAGCAGTTTTATGCTGAGAATATATTCCTAATAAAGATAATATACCTAAGACAGGAAAAGGAGCACACTGCCATTAGGCTCCGTGTAAATTGTCCTCATGTATCAGTCAGACATTGCTTCATTCATTCATTGGCTTTCAACCACAAGGACATTTTCCCATTCTGGGAAAATTAGCAACTGAAATATGATATGTCTATTCACTAACTATAAATCTAGTAAGAATGTTGCTGACAAATAGAAATCTCCTTTTCAAGCCATGTTCATAAAAATGAGATTTGGAAATAATGGTTGTCCATGTAGTGTTCCCAGACAAATTCAAGCTAGCTGGCATCTGTTGGAAAGGAATGCTTAGTGTACTTACTCTTTCACCTATATGTTGTGTTTACCCTGAGTCCAGCTCCTGGATCTCTTTTTGGGGTTCAGAGTCCTCTGTGTGTTAGGATTTTGACTCATCTCTTTCTTGGCTCTCTCTCTCCTTTCATGGAAATAAATCATTGTATCTAACAGAAGAACAGCTAGAGTCTTTCTCTTGAGGCCCTGGAAACCTCTCTAGGGATGATTGTCCTGCTAGGGAAGGAAATCTTAATACATGACTCAAAGCACTGTCAACATTCTTTGGGGTGATGGGTTTTATCTGTTATGAGGAGATAATTGTAAGATTGCTGTTCTATAGATATTTCTAAATTCATGAAACTCTAGAGGAAATGAAGTCAAAACTTTTCATGTTTAATATAAAAAGCCAGCCTAACGCTTAGCTGGCATACTTACCAGGGCTGCGGCCACCTCCTTCAGGATGGTTGTCTTTGAAATATTCCAGAGAGGATCACAAAACACTGCCAGCAAAGAAATGGACTAAAAGGAAAATACTCAAAGAGAGGTGAAATGTAAGATTCCAGGAAAGGACTGGAAACCATACAAGTTTATTCCAGAAGATTGATCTGAATTTTGGAAAAGTCTTCTAACTGCCCAGAGCCTATGCAAATCCAAGTTCTGAATGTTTTTGAGGTCTGCCTTATCAATAGTAATATATAATGGAAAGAACTAATTATTTAGAACTGTGCAGCTGCATTCGACCTTCAGATTAATATCAGAGTTCAAAGACAAGAGCAGATGTGCAAGGCAAAAGCAATGCCAGATATCTACTCTGGAGCACCGGGAAATATTTAGTTTGATGAAAGGGTCTTTTTCAATAATGATTTTCTGTCTTTCAACCATAGCGGTGGGATTAATATATATTAGTCTGTCAAGTAGGTTGCTGTTTTTCATTGTATTTGTTATTTTTCCATTTTGGGCTTAATAAACAGGAAATTGCAGCTTTTTCAGAGTTCATGTGGATTTTGTAAATCCCAAATGGAAGACATTCAGAAAAACAAATCCAAATAAGGTGTCTCTGCTATTGTCAGTTGCAACATATTATTCTCTTTTTAGCAGAACTGAGAATAACATAAGAATCAATTTGCTGGAACTTGTCTCTTAATTTTTCAGCTAAATAGCTGAGGTTTGGACACACATTTTAAACAAGTGTTTGTCAGCACTGTGCATCTAGATATTTTAGAAAAGTGTGTTCAGCTGCTTTGTGGGCTTGGAAAGTCAAAACCAAGGATGTTAAGTAACTCAGATTCTACAAATGGTCTAGCTTTGTGACATTCCCATATCTTTACCAAAAATCACCTGTCTATCAGAAGAATACAGAAACAGTATCTTGGAAATGATTTAGTCAAAAGTATACAGGAACAGAAAAAAAGAAATTAGAAATTAGTATAACCACAATGGAAAAAAATGTGGTTTCCACAATAAAATTAAAACTAAAATTATCATAAGATCCAGCAAATCTTCATCTGGGTATAAACCTAAAATGAGTAAAGTCACTGCCTAATAACATAATTGTCTTCTCATGATCACTGCAGCATTATTCACAATAACCAAGAAAAGGAATCAATATAAGGGTCTATCAATGGATGAATGGATAATATAAATCTATATGGTCATTCACATCACCATGAAGATGTTATGTTGAATGAAATAATACAGGCACAGAAAAAAATCACATGACCTGATTTATTTATGAATACTGAGAGAATAGAATGGTGGTTACAGAGGCTTGGAGAGTTTGGAAGACTTGAGGAATTTGGAAGGACACAAAATTTCAGTTTGATAGGAGGTGTAAGTTCAATCTATTATAAAATTTGTTGACTATAGTTAATAAAAAAATAATGTATCCTTGAAATTGGTAAGAGTAGAGTTTTACTGTTCTTACCACAAAAATATGTGAGATAATGCATATGTAAGTAGCTTGTTTAGTAATTCCACAATCCATGCATTTACCAAAACATCATATGGTTCACCACAAATATACATAAGTTGTGTTAATTAAAATACTAATAAAAGCAAAAACACTGAAAGAAATATGTTAAAATATAAATGGCCATCATCAGAGAGTGAGGAACTAGGCTTGACTTTTGATTCTTCTTTCAACATCTCCTCAATCTTAAAAATCTCCTATAATGAGAAGGGAATGATGTTTAATTGAGATGAAAATAAAGATGGACTAATTTAGTTTTATTTATTCTATCATCTAACAGAATGACAAGTCCTTTATAAAATGAATACATTAGTGATTGAATATTTTTAGCACTCAATCCAAAGTGGCACAGGAGAGGAAAAAAAGGAAACAAAGTAGGAAGAGGCCTTTAATGAGTGCATGGGAGAGCTTTATAGGGATGCAGTGGCTCTCAGCGAGAACAAAGAAGTGGAACTACTTTTATCAGTTTTGGCTGGGGGAGGAGTTTGGGAGGTGGGCAACACCTCCCAAATATCTTAACAGCTGATTTGAAGGAGCAGCTGTCTGCGTAACACAGGAGACAGATTTACTGGGGGCTGGGGTGGAGATTTGCATGGTTGTAGAGTCTTGGGGTTGGAGAAGGCTCAGCACATGTGCAAAAGGGAGCAGGAGGTTTATCCCTGGAATGAGAAAGGGAACATAAAACTTACTCTTGGAGAGATAAGTTGTTTCTCTGGGTACCAAGTTGGTCAGATGTCATGTTTGTAGATAGCTAAGCCCCAGGATAGCAGAATCTATCAATTAGCTAATAAGTATCAAGAATTTATAGGTTAATCTTGAAATTCTCTAGCTAAAGTAAATTTCTCAAGATAAATGGCAGAGCTAGAGTTAGAAGCCAGGTCCATGTGACTTCAAAGCCTGTGCTTTTCAAAGCATGATGCAGTGCTTCCGAACATCTGTTTCATATAATGTGTGTCTTCTCGAAGTTTCATGGCATCATCACATGGGATTCTCACACCAGCACTGAGCTGTAGGCGGAGCAAATGTCACCCTTGAGAGAATGTGAGAACACAAAGAATAGGGAGATTGAGTGCCCCTTCAAGGCCACAAACTTAGGAAAGAGTGAATTCTGCCTTTCCTTTTTTTCTTTTAATGCATAACACATTGTCTGCAGTTTCTCATTTTATCAGTGAAAAGTTTTTGTGTGACAGAGAAAGCTGTATGTTGTCTACCGACTGAACAGGAAAAATAATGACCTAGAGAGAACGTATGTAGTTAGGGTGTTAAATGTAGATGAAAATGCTTCCAGGACATAAGATTAACCTCTTTTTCTGAAGGAACAAAATATGCAAGCTCTGATGATCATAAGAAGTTAGATTTTCATCTGATTCTGAAGATGGCTTTAGTTACTTCATCTAAGGATTTTCAAAAAAAAAAAATCTTGAGCCTATATTTTATGAGCAACAAAGTTCTAGATGCCTGTATGAGTTCCTTTTCAGTTTTAAGTACACCTATCAGGATGATAGATGTGTTCCTTAACGATGTAATTGCAATAAATTTTGCTTTTTTGTTTGAATAAAATACTTTTTGAATGAATACACTCTCCATCAAGCCTGCTTAGAGGGAGGAAATGGAGATAATGGGATAAAGTTCTATGTTGACCAGAAATTGCCATAATGGTGCTGGTATCCAGCTACTGTTGTAGTTTGGATACGGAATGTCCTCCAAAATCCTGTGTTACAGTTTTGGCCTCCAGCTTTGTACTATTGGGAGGTTATTGAAAACCATAAGAAATGAGGCATAGTGGTAGGTCTTTAAGTTATTGGAGGTGTGGCCTCAAAGGGAACTGTGGGATGGTATCCAATTTTACTGCTACCAAGGAGTGAGCAGTTTTGCTATGGTACATGCTTCACTTCCTCATAACATGCTGCCTTACCACGGACCCAAAGCAATGGGGCCAACTGATCACAGACTGGAACTTCCAAAATAGTTGAAACTAAACATTTTCACCTTACAAAGTGATTATCATAGATAGTTGGTAAGTAATGGAAACATGACTAACAAACACCCTCAACTCATTCTTACTCCTGTGTGCACGTATCTGTAGATTGATTGTGGTTCTACTAATCCAGGGTAGGCTCTGCTGAGCACCTCTGTGGCTTGGTAGGTCTTGGGACCAGGTTAATGTGGATGGGTGAGGCTCCTTGCTAGCCCATGCATGCTTACTGTGGAGCAGAGACTAAAAGGGCAGCCAGTTGATAAGCTCAGAAAGCTGTAAGGTAGGCCACAGTTAAATGTTTCCAATGTTGCTAGGTTGTGTTCCCAAGGATTCCTGGGGGTCCTGAGTCCCTTCAGCAGATCTCTGAGGAGGCATAAATCAATTATGTTAAAAATACCAGTGACAATGCCTAAATCCCACCAACCCTTTGTTGGGGAAAGGTGAGAATGGGGAGGGGTGAACGCTGGAGAGAGGAGATCACAACCACACAGCAAGCTAATGCTAACCCTGGGCTTCTGCAAATACAGAAACAGTAAGAATAAAAGACTATCCTTTCCATTTTGGCTCCCAAATTCTAATTTACATGGAAAAAGGCATAAACATCTGCCATGTAAAACAGAGAGAAAAAATTAATGAATAAAATATCGTCAATTTTGGGCTCTATTTTCAAACTGATTAAAATAACAGAGACAAAAATGAATGTCAGTGTTTTTTCCCAGATTGGAACGCTCTGCCATAATTATATTTTGTTTTGCATAATGAAAGGATAGCACCTACTCTAGAGGTTTAAGTTTACACTTGCATAACTCAAATATCCACATTCATAATTTATGATCAACTGATTTACACTACTTTATTTGAGCAGGCAGAAGATACTCTTCATTAAAAATAAATTCCAAAAATGTGAAAGTTTTATCTTTTCTATTTCCAAGTTAGATATTTAATAGTTATTGGCTAAATATTGCTGCAACATCTAATTTTGCATTCTGATGCATTTTTGTGTCTCTATATTAAGCTCTTAATAGATACCCTTACATCTGGGAGTGAGACAGGAACATAAACATCCCAGCCGCAAATATAAAATAAAGCTATTTCAGGTGTCTAACAAAAAATCATGAAAATTTCTCATGGGAAAATTTGTATAAATTATAATTCAATCTTTGTCCATGTTCAAATACTTTGTTTGCTGTTCTGAAGTTATATCTGGCCCCATCATCTGTAGTTCACCAGCAGCTAAACTCAATCCTGTGGTTTGTGTTTTGGTTTCTTTAGGTCTACAGTCCTGGTAAGATTACCATTCTAACGTCTCTTGTGAAAACAAGCTTCTCCCATTCTTAAATTGCTTTAGAGAAACATTGCTTTGTAACCAGCCCAGACAAAAGGACACAATGACCATATTCCCTGATGTGCTTTTCAAAGAGACCTAGGAGGGCTCACATGGTAGGTCATTGAGGAAGCCACTACCTACAATTCGTATAATTTTGCAGTCATTAAACTTGTGTCTTAGTCAAATTAAACTGGAAATATTGTAAACCCACATCATCTCCTGGGAAGATCACACCATTTCGTATTGCATCACTATCTACCCGTAGGTTCTTTGTACATTTCTCTTCACACTTCTGATAAGTACTGAAGATGCGCTGTCCCCTGTGATCATGGACATCTCACACAACTAAAGGAAAAAGTCTTAAAATATCTTTGCTTCCCTTATTTATAACCTTATGAGTCTTTGTGTAAATTTTGTAATCATTTATACTCATCAATGTTTTTATTTGAGGTTATACTTAACTCTTTCACTTTAACAAACTAAATTTGAAGAAACTCTATTGTATACAAAAGGTGATAAGAAAAGGTACCCCAAAAGATCTTAAATTCTCAAGGAGCTTTTATGCTAATTAATTCATGCAATATTCACAAATTCTTCAGCATGAAAATAAATGCCTTAAAGCAATAGGAATGTTTCAACTGTGATAAGAATGGATTTTAACAGCAGATGAGTCTGAGAAGCATCCATTTGGTTTTTAACCATTAATTGCTAGTTATCAGCCACACAGGTGTCTAAATCCCATCAATCTTTTTGCAGGGAGATGAGGGGAGAGATGATTACAGGAGATTCTAACTGCCCTCTCTGTGTGCTGACCTGTAGATTTCTGCTTTTTGATGCTGATTTCTCTCACCCTGCATCTTGGCTTGTTAACATCTCACTGTTTGTCCTTCTGGTCTCAACTGTAACATCAGTTTCTCATATAACTTTCCTGGACCACACTGACTAGAGTGGGTGACTCCCAATGGATCAAATGTGTCCCCTCGATAATCTGTTTGGTAGTGAGACCACAGAGAGTCGGAGCCTTTGGGGAAATGCTTGTCATGAGAGTCAAGCCTAAGTGAATGGATCAGTGACTTACAAAATTCTTCTGCTTGTTTACCATAGGAAGACACAGTGTTTGTTTCTTTGTGCCCTGTTTGTCCTTCCTGCCTTGTGAAGACTCATACAGCATCATTTACAGGCAATATGTCCTCCTAGAGGCCAGATCCACCACTGTCTTCATCTTGCACTTTGTAACCTCCAGAACAATGAGAAGTAAGTGTGTGTTCTTTGTAAATCACAATCTCTAATATTTTCTTACAGCAACAAAAACAGGCTCAGAAAGTCATCTGAGAGCGTACACACGCACAACTCTGCAGCTTCACTGATTCATGCGTCCTGAAGCTTCAACAACACATTTCTTTCCTTCTCAATAAACTCTAAATTCAAAGAGGGCAGAGTATGCCTCGTTCACTCACCACATCCTCAAGGCCAGCAGAGTAGCTAAGGCATCACAGATCTAACAGGAAATTTGGTCCATGTGAATAACTATAGCTACTGCAGACGTCAGCATCTGAACACCACCACAGAGGACATAATATCTGGCTGGGCTCAAAAATCAATAACATTCCTGTATACTAACAACAAAATCCCTGACAGAGAAATAAGAGAAGCCACACCCTTCACAATAGCTCCAAAAGAATGAAACACTTAGGAATTAATCTAACAAAAGAAGTAAAAGATCTATTCGGGGAAAATTATAATACCCTGAAAAAGAAATTGAAGAGGCCCTCAGAAAATGGAAAGACATCCCTTGTTCATGGAAAGGAAAAACAAATATTGTGAAAATGGCCATTCTCCCAAAATTGTTACACAGATTTAATGCAATCCCAATCAAAATACCACTAGCATACCTCACAGATCTAGAGAAATCACTCCTAAAATTTATTTGAAACCAGCAGAAACCTAGAATAGCAAAGGCAGTTCTAAGCAACAAAGGGAATGCAGGAGGCATCACAAGCCCTGACTTGAAGTTATACTGCAAAGCTACTGTAATAAAATCAGCATGGTACTGGAATAAAAATAATGATCAGTGGAGTAGACTAGACAATACAATCACAACTACAAACACACTCAGCCACGTTATCCTTGATAAAGGAGTCAAACATGTTCACTGGAAGAATGATAGTCTCTTTAATAAATGGTGCTGAAAAATTGGTTCTCCATATGCTGAAAACTAAAACTAGACCCATGCCTATCACCATATACTAAACTAAAGTCTAAATGGATCAAAGATCTAAATATTAAAACAGAAACACTAAATCTGTTGGAAGACAAAGTAGGTAGAAATCCTGAAGATATAGGAGTAGTAGAGAATTCATGAACAAGAATCAAACCACATGTGAAATACTTCCCAGAATCAGTAACTGGGATCATGTCCTATTAAAGAGTTGCATCTCCATCATAGTGAAAAGAAAACCCACAAATTGGTAAAAAAAAAAAAAAAATCTTAGTGCACTGTCCCTCAGACAAAGGACTTCTGTCTAGAACATATAAAGAATTAAAAAAACAGATCCCCAAAATTCAAAGACCCATTCCCAAAATGGGCATCTGAGATGAATACACAGTTCTCAGATGAATAAATACAAATGGCAAACAAATACATGAAAAAATGTTCAGCATAATTGGTCATTAGAGAAATGCAAATTAAAACCACACTGAGATTCCATCTCACTCCAGAAAGAATGGCCAGGATCAACAAAACTACCAACAACAAATGCTGGAGAGGCTGCAGGGAAAAAGGAACTCTTCTGCACTGTTGGTGGGAGGGCAGACAGGTGCAACCACTGTGGAGGTCAGTCTGGAGGTTCCTCAAAAAGCTGGGATTGGAAGTTCCATTTGACCCAGCTATTCCACTTCTGGGAACATTCCCAGAAGAACTGAAAACATCGTACCACAGTGATATGTGTGCACCCATGTTTATAGCAGCACAATTTGTAATAGCCAGATCTTGGAAACAACCTAAACGCCCATCAACTGAGGAATGGATAAAAAAGATGTAGTATTTTTATAAAGTGGAGTACTACTCAGCTATAAAGAATGATCACACTGAGATATTTATAAGTAAATGGATGCAACTTGAGAGCATACTCATAAGTGAAATAAATAAATCAAACTCACATGTGTAAATACTGTGTAGTCTCCCTAATATAAAAAATAGTAAGAGTATATAAAATACAAAAAACTCAATAAATACAGTGAGAGGATAAGAATCTGTTTAAAGGGGAAAATAATATCTTAGGAGAAATCAGGAAAAAGAAAAAGGAAGGGAAAAGAGAAAATATCTAAAATTATATAAACACACTTAGGGTAGCTAAGATGATTGTGCCAGAAATTCTGTAAGTTCTTGGAATAAAATAGTTAACACTTATAGGATTGGAACAATTGTGCATATTATTGTATGGTGAGCTGAGGAATTCTTGAAGATCATTGTGTAAAATAATAACCCTAGTTATGCTCTTACCACCTTGTTTTGAAGGTCTATATTGTCAGTGTTTTGGGCTCTTTGCTATTGTTATGTATTTGTCTTTTTTGTTTCATGTTTTTCTAGGAATTTGTTTTGTTTTGTTTTGTTTTTCCCTCTAATACAGAAAGGACAGATATACATGTAAAGACTCATACACAAGTAGAATTTCTCCTAAACAGTTTATGAGAGTCGATTATACAATGCATGATGAAATGAACAGCTATTTTGAAGAAAAAGAGACATTAAGTTACCCAGTGCTAATTCTGTATCATCATGCTGTGAAATCCAGCAGTGCTATTATTCTTTGTTCAGAGTGATTTTAGTCTGTTTTGCTTTGTTTAATTTCAGCATGCACGAAGGCATGGACAGCTATTTTGAGGAGAATGAGAGACATTATGGCAGCCATTGTTGACTTCCCTGCTGTCTGGTCTTGAAGACCTAAAATGCCTTCACCATCCTGTTTGATCAGTTCTATGCTATTTTGTTTTGTACAAATTTACTTTGTGTGAAGATATGGACAACTATTTGGAAGAAAACAAGAGACAATATGATAGACAGTGAAGATCTCCTGTTGTCTTGCCTTGAAATCTGTCTCTTTTACGTTGTTTTCTTCTGATCTTTTTGTTTTGTCTTGTTACATTTAATTTTACCCTCTTTAAAACAAAGTATGTGATTGCAAACACAGATATTAGAATCAATTAACAACTAATCACATATATTCTTATACTTCAAGAAAAAAAAACAATCAAATAAAGTGGAAATACGACAAATTCCAAAACAGCTACAGTTTCAGTGAACGCTAAGTGCGAGAAGAGGATGGTGGTTTAGGATGGCCACATGAACTTTTGTCAAAAACAAAAAAGTAAGAACCATAGAAATGGAGCAAAAGAAATGCATTCACCCTTCGTGGGACATCTTCGGCAGGAGAGAACTAATGAGGTTCATGCAGAATGAATTCTAAAGCCCTATCTGTAGAGCTTCATTTTATTCTACAGGAGACCAACGCCAATAGAAATCTTTCTTTCTTGTTTTCTCTCTCTCTCTCTTTCTCTTTTCTTTTTTTACAAGTATACCAATAAAGACAGCTCTGGGAACATTTAACATGATAGTATGTAAGTGTGAAGGAAAGTGAAGAGAAGGAGTAAGATTTTGTAGGCCTTCATGGCAGAGTGGGGGGTACAGTAATGGTGCGAAAGCAGGGGCAGGGGCAGGACAGCAAACCTGCTCCTGCCGACGCCTGACTAGACTGAGAGGGTAAAGAACAGAGAAGTGTTTTAGAGGACTCCCGGATTTGGGAGAGGGTAGAGGAAATGTTAGGTAGTTAGGGATATGCTAAACAGGAAGGAAGCAGAAATCCAAGGAAGGCTGAGTTTGAAGTTACAACAGTACAACTAGTTGGAAGAAGCACCCCCAGGGCAGACGTGAATTCAGTCTGTGGAATGTGGTGGTTCAGAGTTTGGTTTGGGGCAGGACTGTGTACAAATGCTTCCCTACCATGAAGGACTTTCAGAAAAATCTTGGGTTAAAGAAAGAAATTAATGTACTGACTTTATTTATGAATTCAAAAGGCATTCAGGCATGGTTACATACACCTGTAAACTCAACACTCTGGGAGGCTGAAGCAGGAGGATTCCAATTTCAAGCCCAAATTGTGAAATTTAGTGACTTAGCAACACTTTGAAAATTTTAAAAAAGGTTGACAATATAGCTCTGTGTGAAGACACTGGGTGCAATTACCAAGTACAGAAAATAAATATAAATAAATAATCATAGGTCCAGCTCTGGAAAATTATCAACTTACTGAGACTCTGTCTCAAAATAAAAAATAAGATGAAGATGGAAGATGTAACTCAATGTAAAGGCCCCTGGTTTGATCCTCAGTACCTTAAACTAAAAAAAATAAAAAATGAATTCAAAAGACAATAATAAAAATATTCCATTCTCTTCTGGAGTCTCCCAAAGTGACAATGCCCTTTTAGTTCAAAATTTGTATATCTCATCAGTGATTTTTAATTCTTGTAAAAAGCCTGAAATAATAATAGTATAATTCGATGTTTTGGTATTATTAATTACTATTAACTTCAGATGCTAAAGACAAAAGTCAACCAGGAAACAGGATTCAGATTTAAGCCAAAAGCCAGTCTAAATATATAATAAGCTCCTGAGTTTCTTGCCACCCTTTATTATAGGAAGAATTTTCTAAAAGATGTGAACTTTTGAAGCATGAACATCCCTGAATGAAAAAGAAAAATTGGCTTGGGTTTTGGAACTAAAGATCTGAGCAGGAAATGAGCCAAGATAGCTGCGCAGCTTCTGCACTGTAAAAACAGCCCTGCAACTTTTCCCAGCGCAGTGGCCCCAGAGTCAGACAGTGGTGTAGTTACTGGGTAGCCTTTCACTGGGATGTGCTGGGGATTCTTCAAGAATTAATGGAGACTCAGCAACAATAAGGCCAGCTGTTAAATTTTTCCAATTTTTATTGCAGAAATGTCGACCCTTCTAGGAGTGTGCCAGTGGCGACGAGGGGACTATAGGTCGACACTCGTCTACCTAGTCCCACTTCATTAGGCTCCCATCTGATTTCAGCATATTGGCACCAAACTCTGACGCCGGGCTCTGTCCAGCACAGGAAGCCCTCCTGAGCCTTGGCTTTAGGTGTTGGGAGCCACCTTGAGAAATCCAGGAGACTGACCAGATGGAAGCTCTCCCTAAGACTTCTTCAGAGATTTATTTGCCCTGTGAGGCAAAGGGAATTGGACAAATCTGCCAAGCACATGGCCTTTTTTTTTTTTAAATATTTCATCATATGAAGAAGCTTGCACTAGTCTTTTGGCAGCTGAAGATCTGGCAAGCTGGTAATCTTGGCAAAGTCTCTCAGCTCACTGACTCAGGGGCCCTTCAGATCACAAAGCAGTTCCTCCAGTTTGCAAAGTTCCTCGATGAAGAATGAGGGGAAAAAAAACCACACAGACATGATCTGTCACAGACACCTTAAAGACATTCTGAAAATATGACCAGCTGCCAAGGCACGGAGTGAAACATAACATATTTAACCAGACTTTCCAATAGAAAACTTACTTTCAAAGTTTTTAAATCCATTAATGCTGTTTAGGCATCATGTAACACCTTCATACACTGATTGCTACACATTTCACGGACTTTAATCAGACTCCATGGGCATCCAAAATAAAGGTATTTTCCTTTTATAGTTATCATACATTTTCTTTTAATGGAAAGGTTACAAGAGCACTAAAGACTTAAATACTTCCACTCAAGTTTCAATGCACTTTTAAAAACATCATCACTTTATTGAGATATACAAGCAAATTATAGTAAAATATATATAATGTAATTTTTATTTTGACTACTTTTATATATTTAACTCAGTGTCATTAATTATGTTCATATTGTTGCACAAAAATATTTCCAAAATGTTTTCATTATCCTACACAGAAAGTTTGTAACCATTACCCTGTTATCTCCCCATCACTCCTACTCATGAGGCCCTGGTATTTTCTAAGCTTCTTTTTATCTCTGTGAAAGTTCTTATTTTAGTTTCTTCAGTGGTACTCATACAATATTTATCTTTCTATCTCTGATGTATTTCACTTAGTATAATGCTTTCTAGGATCATCTGGAGTAATGTAGAGCATAAAAGAACTCGATCTTTTTCATGATTGAATAACATTCCATTGTATGGATATACCACATCTGTTTATTCCTTCATCTGGTGAGAGACATGTAGGTTGTTTCCACCTTTCAGCTACTGTGCTCAACCAGCTTTTGTATGCCACTCACAGGTAAGTGTGCCTGCAGGCGTACGCAACCCAGCCCACGTACATTCTAAATGCTTCCCAACAGTAAATAAATACTTCATGACCAGTCTTCCACTGCCTAGCATTAAGTATGGTTGATTGAAGTGATTTGCATGTGTATAAAAAGAAAGGACTGAATCACTGAACATTTTCATTAACATAATCTATTTGGAAAAATACCATATTGTTCCCTAAAGCAAAGGTCATGCCTGGGTAATTGAATGGACTTCTTTGAGGTGATACATATTTATGTTGAAAAGCAGACACTGAAACTGTGGTTTATTTAAACTTACAAACTGTCTTGGAGAAAGTTTTCACCAATGCTATTATATTTTAATTAAATCACCATAGAATTACAAATATGAGCAAACTGTTTTACTGTTACAGAAAATTTATTGTGTGCTTTGTTAAAAATTATAGAAAATATTTAAAAAATGTACTCCTAGCACTTGCCAAAACTCAAAACCCAAGTGGAAAGGAAGCTTAAATAATAAAAATGAGTAATGCATAAATGGTCATACCTATACAAGAACAGAATGTAAACGAGGGAATTCTTTTTTTTTTTTTTTCATGTATCAGTACCGGGGATCGAACTCACAACCTCACACTTGCAAGGCAGATGCTTATGCCACTGAGCTAAATCCCCAGCCCCAAGGGAATTCTTTAGATCTGTGATATTAAACCTATTTTAAATACATTTTATGTAAATTGATGGAGATCATCATTCAGAAACTCTCCAAGTTTACATCTGCCAATCAGTTCTTCCAGGAAGGTAAGTCATAAGTGACTTCATGCCTTGTGACATGAACAAGAACAGTAACAAAAATACTGGTACCTTTCCACTGAGCATAGAAAGGACTAATGAACAAGTGAAATGCAAATCTATACTAAAGAATAGATTTTTATTTAACTATTGTGTTTCATCATATATGGCCAAGCCTAAGTACCTACGCATGGTTTTCCAGCATCCGTATGTATTATAGTGAGTTTACACCATTAAGTGAAAAACAATAGTATGTAACAATAGCAGGAACACAATTTAGGAATAAGTCAGAATTATACCTCCTAACCTAATCATAATCTTAGAAAACTCATGACTAGTTCTATATTAGATATTTAAAATGATGACATTATACCAGCTTTATCAGAATTAATTTTAAAAAGAAAATTAAGCTCTAAATTATACTTCAAGCAAGAATTAAACAACACAAATATATGAAATATTAAACATTTGAGATTAAAATATATTTAAAATTTTTCATATGAATAATTTAATACTGAATTAAAATTAACAAGAAAATTGCCAGAATCAATCTTGTAGATTTTATCAAATATTATTTTCAATGCTAGCAACTAACAAGAATTACTATTACAACTTACTTATAAGAATTACTATGTGGTAAAGCCTGAGCCACCTAATGGGAGAAATAGTAAATATGAAATACTATGAAAGCATAATTGAATGAGATCTTAAAACACATAATTAAATGAGAACTCTACAACAGTGTCAAACTTGTAAAATTTAGTATATATAACGCACGTAGATCTAAATGAGACATGAGAGTTTGCATATTCCATGCTGTTTCTCAGTTTTCTGCTTATTAGTTAACATTTAATAGATCTAATTGCAATGGATAAAACATGGTTGACTTGGAATAAGTCCAGAAGAAAAAAATTAAAATGATCAAAGGAGTGGAGGATGTCCACACAGACAAATTTAAGATTCAAAACACTGGTTTGTTTGAAAAGCAAGACAGAGTGAGGCTATTTTTGATGTTAAAATCTATGAAAAGATAAACTTGGAAGGGGTAGAACTAGTTCATCAGATTCTGGGATACTGGTACAGAGAGGAATTCACCTCAGTTCTCAGTAAGGAAAGTTTTACGATAAGCATTTGAGATATAATTCTTCAAAGTTCAAGGTGAACTGGTGTTATAGAGTTTAAATAGGAAGAGGAAAATTATGCCATTCAAATAAACTCACAGATTGACAAGTCCATGATATGAGAAAAAGATAAATGGTAGATTTTAAGATGTTCTTTATGCATATAGGGGATGGCTATGCAGTCAAGAACATCTGCCAGAAATGTTTCTTTTGTGCTCATAAATTAGAATGCTGAGAAAAGCAAGAAAGTGCATTGCTGCCTGCAATTCTTAGCCTCTTGGGTCTAACATAAACTCCGGAATTGAGATGCAATTGAAGAAAAATGAAGTAGAAGTCTACTGAAAAAAGGTGAGAATTTCTTTATCTCCGGGGCCTAGCAACACACCTGACAATAAATTCTGAGTGACTATACAGAAATATACTAACTTTCTTTTTAATCCTTGACTCCAAGGAAATGCTTAAGGAAGTCGATCCATTTGAGAGAGAAAAATGAAGAGAAGATTCTGCAATCACATAGATGCTGAAAATATGTGTGGTATATCATCATACTCTTTTTTGTTTTGTTTTGTTTTGTGGTTTTTTTGGTAGTGGGGATCAAACTCACGACCTCACACCTGCCAGACAGGCGCTTATGCCGCTGAGCCAAATCCCCAGTCCTATCATCATATTCTTAAAGCTGCTAAAAAAGAGTTTCTCCTAGAAAGAAAATTACTGATGAATCTTGTCACTTCTGTTTATTATTAGAACATATTTTACAATCATATTTATTTAACTTCATAATGTAGTTTATACATGAAATTATCTATAACCTTCACCACATATAATTTCCTCTTTATTTTTTTTCAAATTTAAAGTTACATCTGAGTTAACAAAATGGGACTTGATAAAGTCACTTAGTTTGTGCTATTCATTGTCTTTCCCAAAATTAAATTAAGGAAACTTTCAATTTATACATAATTTGGATACAGATTATCCTGGCTTCATGAAAGTTTCAATAACTGGATCCAAAATAAGGGAAAACAAGTCAAGATTTTATCAAGATAATACACAAACTAGATACAGGTAATTTTGTATTGTATTAGGAAGTCACCTTTGAGTCTAAAATGTTCCTGCTGGGGCTGGCAGAACAAAGAGAAGACTGTAGTAAATTAGAGATAAAATTACATGTTGACAATTCGATTCAGAAAGTGTTGCCCTTTATCGGCTTAGGCACAGGTGCATTTTGTGCCTGCAATTATGTAACTAGGATCACACAACTCATTCTTATCTCTGGTAAGAACATTTAAAAGTAAAATCAGTGCCCCTTCTTTTCTAGGTGCAAGAGTAAAATACTTCCTCTGAAAATAATGCTATTGTGAGAAATGCTAACCATGCTTTAGTTGAAGAGCTATATCAGAAAGCACCACCAAGAGATCCATTATTCAAGAACTTAATATCTGGACCGTATGGACACACTGTGGGCTCACAGCCAGATGCCAAAGCCACAGGAAATCTACACTGATGTGGAAAATAGCTCCATGATTCCTGCTAATGCCTGACATTAGCAGTCGATATGTGAACTCCTTGTCCAGTAGAGACTGTGGGATAGGAGTTATTGAATTCGAGTAGGCTGTCCGAAGAGCAGGCCAAAGACTTTGATGAAAACTTATTGTTTTACAATTAGATCATCAAAATGTCCTTAAATGAGCAGATATTGCCATTAGTATCATCTGTATAATGTGCTAGTTTCTTCCTTTTCTCATTTAGATGTCCTTGGATTGGGAACATCAATACTATCTTAAATTATACTGGCCTCTGAGAACTTTTCCTATGCGAGAGGAAACTTACCTCTTTTTTCTTTGGAGTCCTTAAGTATGTAAATGAATGGGATTTCACTAAACATTTATGAGGGTCATTAAAAGAAAAAATGGCTTTTTAACCCTATGTAAAACCCACCATTTGAATTAGCTGTATGTTTGCCCTTTGAATGGGGAAACTGAGTAATACTTCTTAAAATAGTACTCCTTGAAATTTAATATGCATACAAATAAGAGTTTGGTAAAAAATGAATTCTAATTTAATAGATCCAGTGTAGTGCTGGGGATTTGGCATTTCTAGCAGCTCTGGGATGTGCTGATGTTGGTGGACCCAGGACCAAATTTTGAGGCGCAGAGTCACGCAATTGTTATGGTAGGCATTAGTCCTAACACTTCAGCTGACCAAAGTTCTGGGATAACAGAACCATGCTACCATGCACAGCTGAGATGCACCATTTTTCTACTCAAATTGCTATATCTCTACTCAGGAACTACTTTTGTCTCTGTCTGCATTATTCACCATGCAGTTCCTGTCTTGAACTCACACAATCAAACCATAACATTGAAGAGTCATGTGTTAACCACATAAAGTCCCCCAAATTTAGAGCAATACTTTCAAGTAAAGAAAAATTACTGTTTATTTCAGTAAACTTTTCCTACAAAGAGGGAAAGTTCAAGAACTTTTTATTGAAAGGAATGACAGAGATTATACTTTTAAAAGGTCGAGAGATTTGCATTAGGTTTGTTTCTACAGTTGAAGAGTTTCAACATGGAATATGGAATGCTGAATTGCTTGGGCTTTGAAATGAAATCTGCCCCTGCAGAGATCCATTGGCAGCATTTCAGACTTTTTTATAAGTATGTTTCTAGCTGGAAGAGACTGTGAAATACTGACTAGACTATTGCCATGGTATACACAATAGTCAGACACAGCCTTAAAATGTGAATAATATATAGATTACAGCACATAAAGGAATAAATATATCACCAGATAAATTGATTGGTTAAATAAATAAGATTTATACTAAAGAAAATGGTAGATTTCTTAAGAGAAATTTTGCATTAATTGAAATGTTAAGCACATTAAGTAAATTTAAGTAAAAAAACAAATGGGAAATAGGAAATAGTAAAAAACATATGAGAAGAGTAAGAGACAAATTAAGAAATATAGCTGAATACACCAGGCATAAGAGCTAGACCTAAGATTCAATTCCATTAAATGTTGAAATCTCACATTCAAAGCCCTAACTTCTACATATAGAATTTCTTTCATATTGCAATTCCATAATTTGATGCTTAGAAAAGTAGAAATTGAGAGCTAGACAGAGCTACCGTAGATGAAGTAGTTAAATATGTACTACACTGATTTCACAGATACTCTTCAAAATTGAGAAAAATGTATTGCCTATAGGTTATTCTTTTAAATTTTTATTTTAAAGAGAATAAAACAAAAGAGAAGAGAACAGAACAATGCAAGCATCATAGCACTTCACAACAAGACAACCAGATAACAACAGTAGCTGCCATAATGTCTCTTCTCGTGCTCCCGGGTTTAGGTTAGTTGGCTAAGGCCCCACTCTGTAAACATGAGGTGGTGAGTTCCATCTCAGAGGCAGAAAAAAAAAGACCATAATGTCTCTTTTCTTCAACATAGTTGAGCATACCTTCACACACAGTAATATCAAACATAACAACATAGCATAAAACCATTCAAGAGAATGAAAGCATTAGAGGATTTCAAAACCAAATAACAGGAAATGAACAATGGCTACTATATCTCATTTTCCTTAAAAAATTTGTTTATACCATCACACATAATAGAATCTAATAAGATATAACATGATAGAACCAACCAAAATAGAAGAACAAAAGCATGGTAGGACTTTACAACAAGATGATAGTAAATCAGCAATGGCTTCCATAATGTCTTGTTTTTTTCAAAATTGCTGTTCATACCATCACTCATAATAAAATCAAACAAAACAGAATAAAACCAATCCAACCAATGAATGAAAGCATTATAAGACTTCAGAAGAATATAATGAGACACCATGATTACCATAAAATCTTATGTACCCTTACCATTTCTTACACTAGGGAGACTATATGGTATTTACACATGTGAGTTTAATTTATTTCACTTATAAGTATGGACTCAAGTTGCATCCATTTACTTATAAATATCTCAATGTGATCATTCTTTATAGCTGAGTAATACTCCATTGTATAAAAATACCACATCTTTTTTATCCATTCCTCAGTTGATGGGCATTTGGGTTGTTTCTAAGATTTGGCTATTACAAATTGTGCTGCTATAAACATGGGTGCACATATATCATTGTGGTATGATACTTTCAGTTCTTCTGGGAATATGCCCTGAAGTGGAATAGCTAGGTGAAATGGGAACTCTAATCCCAGCTTTTTGAGGAATCTCCAGACTGATTTCCACAGTGGTTGCACCAGTCTTCACTCCCACCAACAGTGCAGAAGAGTTCCTTTTCCCCCTCAGCCTCTCCAGGATTTGTTGTTGGTAGTTTTGTTGATCCTGGCCATTCTTTCTGGAGTGAGATGGAATATCAGAGTGGTTTTAATTTACATTTCTCTAATGACCAATTATGCTGAACATTTTTTCATGTATTTGCTTTCCATATATATTTCTTCATCTGAGAACTGTATATTCATCTCGGATGCCCATTTTTGGGTTGGGTCTTTCAATTTCAGGGGTCTTATTTTTTTTAATTCTTTATATGTACTAGACAGAAATCCTTCATCTGAGGGACAGTTCACTAAGATTTTCTTCCCAATTTGTGGGTTTTCTTTTCACTCTGCTGGAGATTTCTTCTGACATGCAGAAACTCTTTAATAAGATGTGATCCCAGTTATTGATTCTGTAAAGTAGTTCACATATGGTTTGATTCTTGCTCATGAATTCTCTACCTACCCCTATGTCATCAAGATTTCTACCTACTTTGTTTTTCAACAGATTTAGTGTTTCTGTCTTAATATTGAGGTATTTTATCCATTTAGACTTTAGTTTAGTACATGGTGATAGGCATGGGTCTAGTTTTAGTTTTTGGCATATGGAGAGCCAATTTTTCCAGCACTATTTATTAAAGAGATATCTTTCTTACAGGGAACATGTTTGGCCCCTTTATCAAAGATAAGGTGGTTGAGTGTGTTCGTAGTTGTATTTTCTAATCTATTCCATTGATCTTCAGATCTGTTTTATTTCAGTACCATGCTGATTTTATTACAGTAACTTTGTAGGATAATTTCAAGTCAGGAATTGTGATGCCTCCTGCCTTGCCTTTGTTGCTAGAATTGCCTTTGGTATTCTGGGTCTCTTCTGGTTCCAGATGAATTTTAGGAGTGATATCTCTAGATCTGTGAGGTATGCTAGTGGTATTTTGATTGGGATTGCATTAAATCTGTATAACAACTTTGGGAGAATGGCCATTTTCACAATATTTGTTCTTCCTATCGATGAACAAAGGATATCTTTCCATTTTCTGAGGTCCTCTTCGATTTCTTTTTTCAGGGTATTATGATTTTTCCCTGGATAGATCTTTTACATCTTTTCTTAGATTAATTCCTAAGTATTTCATTTTTTTGGATGCTAGTGTGAAGGGTGTGGCTTCGCTTACTCCTCTGTCAGTGATTTTGTCATTAGTGTATAGGAATGCTATCGATTTTTGAGTGTTGACTTTGTATCCAGCTACAATGCTGAATTTATTTATTAATACCTAGGAGTCTTCCAATAGAGTTTTGGGGGTCTTCTATGTAGAGTATCATGTCTGCTCTCTTAAACCCTAGGAAATGCTTATTTCTAAATGAACTTGGAATGAAGGTACAAAGGCAATGCCTTCAGTGCACTGAAACTTTGAAACATCAATTCCACTACTAAAAATTGAAATAGGAGTCATGTCAGGTAATAGGTTACTGGAAACATTGTACTTTAGATCAAAAGATACTTCTGAAAATGTCCTAAGAAGTTGTATTGGAGGACCAGCACTAACCTGGATGACGGTTTAAGGCTGAAGAGTTCCTGGGGTACGCACAGATTCTAGTTAGTGGCAATTCAGGTTTACTCTTATTGCTATAGCTATTGGGAAGAAGAGGACATTAATTGGCATGATTTATTATTTAGTCAATAATTGTTTTAACAAGGCAAAAAGTTGTTTTCAAAGCTTTACACTGAAAGGTAATCACATTAAATGTATTTGCAGAAGATGCAGCACCAAATAATCACCTTGAAAAATTTTCTGAAATCTTTCAGCCAGCGGGTAATATCAAAAGCTGCTGTCCACATTTCCACATCCACTGCACGGTGAGCTGGCATAACCTACTCTAGATTTAGTTAAGTTAAATGGCCAAGAAGTCCTCTGGGCTCTCAATTCTTTGGACAGTTTTATAAGATTATTGTTCTTTAAAAGAAAATATCCTGAAAATAATTTCATTATGGTCTATTTCAATATTTAAGCCTAATTTAATAAAGGCATCCTCTCGTAGAGCCCATTTCTCTTTTTTATCTTGTGTTCTCTGTTTTGTCCCTTCATTGGGTTTTTCTGCACTTCAAATATTTTTTGCCTTTTCTTCCCTTACTCTAAAATCATAGCATGTAAAATTTAAAGGCAGACTTTTCCACCATTTCATCTACATCAAAAGTAAACAGGATAGGCAGATCCACATACAAGCATGTGACTTCAGAAACATTTTATTGATTCCTTTGTATGTTTGTTTGTTTATTTTCTTTCAGTCTGTCTATTAGTGCCAGATATTTATCCCAAGGCCTTGCACATGGTAAGCATTCTTGCCTTATCTCTTAACTACATGTCCAACCCACTGCTTCTCGTTTAGGCTTGAGATATTGAGCTGCAAGTTAGTTTCCAAGAAATCAGAGGTAAATAAATTTTCCTTGGAGGACACCCCCATGCTATAGACTGACTGCTAACTATTTTTTTCTTTTTCTTTTCTTTTAAGTTTTTATCGGTACCGGGGATTGAACTCACGACCACGTGCTTACAAGGCAGGTGCTTATGCCGCTGAGCTAAATCTCCAGCCCCTAGACTGACTGCTTTGTGCCCTCCAAAATTCATATGCTGAAACCTAACCCAAAGTATTGGATGAGGAAGTGGGGCCCTTGCAAAGTCATTACAACGTGAGGATGGAAACTACATCAGGGGGACCAATGCTTTTGTGGAAGAGACCCCAAAAAGCTGCGTGAAGTTGCACTGAAAAAGATGGCTCTTTGTGAAACAGAAAGAGAACCCCCCACTAGACACCCAGTCTGTTGGCACTTGCATCTTAGTCTTCCCTGCCTCCAGAACTCTGAGATAGAAATTTCTGTTGTTTATAAACCCCTCAGGCTGTGGGACTCTGTTACGGCAGTTCAAACTGATTAACACAATTCATTGTACTTATTTTTTATTTATTTTATTTAAAGATGTTACATTGAGTGTTGTCCAAGCTCTGTGGTAGGAACTGAAACTACAGAAGTCAGGACAAGTTTCTGCCTTGAACAGACTCACAGGATATTAGAAAAGACCCAATATCCCAGGGAGCATTTGATGGTGAAAAATCTATGTAATTGTTCATACATGAGCTATTAAATTATTCATTCATTTTTTTCATTTATTCATCTGTGGTCAATAGGAAAAAATAGTCTTTGTTCTTTGTATGAGAGCAACACAAAGCATCCACACATGTGCGTGCGTGCGCGCGCACACACACACACACACATCTGTACAGAGACTGTACAGGTACTGACTCAACAGAATTTTATATTTAAAGAGAATGTTTGACTTTACTTTAGGCTATTTTCTGAATGTGTCCCTGGTATCAGGCTCATTATAAAGTCCTGTATTTTCAATTCAAAATACTTTCTCTATGAATATTTTACTTTTACTGACTCCAGCTCTACCTGCATGCCATTAGGCGAGTAAGCAGAAACTCTTTGTAAAAAGCATCCTGCAATGTGAGAAATGCCTGTGAGCACTTAAAACCACTGTTTCATGTGTTCATGAAGTCTTTTTATATTGATAATTAACTAATGCTGGCATCTGTCAAGTTTACAAATTCATCAGATGTTTGGAATAAATGAAACTTGCTTGAAAAGTTCTTAGAGCCTCCTTGAACAACTTAGATGTGGCTTTCAAAACTTAGCAAAAAAATATAAAGACAAGCTCACTGAAAAGAGTTGTAAAAACTTTTTTTAAAAAGGGAGAGTGTGCATGTGTGTGTGTGTGTGTGTGTGTGTGTGTTTCCCATTTCAATGAAGTAACAAAGGAAAAGATGGAATTTTGGAACTTATGGCAGTGGGACTAAAAGGAAGACAACTGGTTTACAAGGACTAGAAAATAAAATATTTTAAAAAGAGAATGCCTAAGTAAAATTGCAAAATTTTATTTTGTGGACATCAACAAACTGATTTTTCATTTATACTGAATAGCCAACACAACCTTTAAGAACAAAGTTTAAGGACTGTCACCACCAACATCAAGTATTACTTGAAGTAATCAAGAGTACAGGACTGACAAAAAAATGGATGAATGTATTAATGGAACAGAATAGAGAGCCCATAAGTACATCTCCCAAATATAATTAACTGATTTTGCCAAATGAGCAAAGATAATTCAATGGGGAGAAACAGACATTTCAACAAATGGTGCTAGAATCACTTGGTATCCATATTTAGAAAAACGAATTTGACATTATCTTTTATTTTTCACAAAAATTCACTCCAAATGAATGTACTTAGAACCCTTGGAGCCCAACAATAAAATAACCAAGAACTTAATTTAAAATTGGACCAAAGATATGAACAGACACTTTACCAAACAACATATGTAAATGACAAATATGCAAGTGACAAGATATTCAATGTCATACATCATTAAGAAGCTGTGATTTAAAACAACACTGAGATGTCACAAGACACACAGTAAACTAGTTAAGCTTCAAAATAGTGACAACATCAGTGTGCTAGTAGGAATTTGGAACCATAAGAACTCTCATTTATTATTGGTGGCAATGGAAAAACAATTCAGCCACTTTGGGAGGAAACTGGACAGAAAAGAGAGAACACAGGGACACTGTGGCTCAACTTTGAAACCTGAAATTATTCTAAAATATAAGTTGAATTTTTTTAACAAAAGAGAGTAAAACTATTCCCAAAGAAAAATTTACATAAACGTAGAAAAAATAAGGAAAAATAGAGGCAAAGTCCTGACCTTTAGAAGAAATCAATGGGCAAGAAATTAAAAGTAAAATAAAAGTGTTAATAAATTAAGTGTTTTTCCATAAGACTATGATTTTTAAATGGAAAAATGGAAATAGTGAAACAAAGATAAAAAGATCAGGAGGTTTAATCTCATTGTTACTTTCTTAACAAATCCAATCAGAATCTCACAATCAGATGATTTGTTCTGCTTATTTCTCAAATTTATCTCTTTTGTCTTATGCCATATTCACATTCAACTAAAACTGAATATTAGTAATTAACAGTCCAGGAGTTGGGCCAACTTCATCTATTATTTCTCAGGAAATCATTATAATGAATTAATATTTGATGTGTTGTATGTTGCAAAGGTATAGCAGATCCATCATTCCATACTGTAAAGATTTCTTACATTTTCATGAAATTTGATGAAATGTTATTTTCTTGTTTTATGCATCTAAGGAAGTGAAAAGAGGAAATGATGTAGAATTGCATGTAGTGATCTGAAGACTTACTGGCAAACAAGTATTTATAGATATTGCTAAATGGTATATGTTGTAGTCAGTGTTGTACAGAGAACAACTAGAAACAGGACATGGAGTTTATAATACTATTTTTATGATGGTCACCTAGAGTTGACACAAGAAAATGCAGGAAATCTATCCACATCACTTAAGACATAGAATATTTAGCCAAAGGCCTGAATCCCACGCAATGTCCCACATGAGTTCAAAAGAAGACCCAATGCTCACGACAATGCCTCCCACGAGTCCAACTGGAGGTCTAGAGCCCACAAGAAGGACTCATGCTAGTCTCTTACAGATCCGTGCTGGGAAGGCCCAAAGGTCAGCGATGGAAGCCAGAAAGTCTATGCCAGCGGTGAAGCAGCTGTGCTGGTAGGTTGAGGGGTCTATGCTGGAGCCAAGAAGTCACACTCACAACAAAGACCAGGGCTGTCCTGAAAAGCACCACAGCCGTCCTCAGAGACATGGAGGCCCCGAGCTCCTCTGACGATAAGCACAGTGGAGTACCTGCCAGGAAGCCAGTGTGACGAGTTCATCCTGGAGACCAAGCAGCACCCGTCTTCCCCTCCGGAGCCAGGGAGCAATGCCCAAGGTGAGGACCAGAGCTTCTCCAGGAGAACCAACGGCTCAAGCAGCAACACATAAGAGAACCCATAACGCTCCAACGCACTAACGTGACACACTAACGTGAACAGCTTCTCCTTCTCCGCGTCTCTATTTATGCTGGCAACTTTCCTCAGGTGGAACATCTACGCCCAGTGCCCTGCTGATGTAATCCAGCTGGTGTTAAGCTGACCACCAATTTTCAATCCATAACAGTATAGTATTTAAACAGTTAAATATACCCCTTATATAAGTCAGTGCTTACTACAGAAACAGATATGATACAAGATACACAAATATATAAGAATTTATAGGTTGGGTTACAATGGCCACCCAGAGTCAGGTGTGGAAGAATGCAGAAGGCCAGTCTACATGCTGGGGATCAGAAGGAGCCAGCTGAAGACTTGGAGCTCTGTGTAGTGTCCCATATGAGTCCACATCAAAAGGCAGAAGGCTCTGCAATGGAAGCCAAGAGGCCAAGTTCAAAGCGAAAGCAAAGTGGCACTCCAAAGAAGAGAGCAAAAGCAATTCATCTTCCTTTATTTCCCCTTATAGCATTATGGCAATAATCCTTTAGAATTATTGCCGGGGTGGATCTTCCACACTCAGAACTATGCTGAGCCAGTTCAGTTGGGCATCTGGCATACTTCCCACTTCAGAAGATAGTGGCAAACAGTGTTGACACATGCCGAAAGTCCCAGCATTCAGAGAGCTGAGGGAGGAGGATCTCAGTGAGTTGAAAGCCACTGTGATCTACTTAGTGAGTTAAAGGCCAGTCTAAACTACATAGAAAAACCCTGTCTCAACAAAATGAAAAAGACAGGAGCAAGAGTAGGCACATGGAATACTGTGGTGCAAGATGTCATCCCATTGCTCAGAATGGCATGCAATCTAAATCTTACAATTATTTCTCCAGTTTGCCTATTGAATATTTTGGACTATGTTTCAGAATGGAAAGTGAAACTGTGGATAAAGGAACCACTCCATGTTACATCAACTGCTTTGCTTCCTGAGCCACATATGCTAAAAAGCTTTTGTTATACCATGAAGAAGACAAAATGTCACCAAATGCTTGAGTCTGTAGGTCACACATAATGTGAAATGGTTTCACTGATTAACCATGTATATAAGCGAACATCACCATCTGGTCATCTCAACATTATCCAGTATTATTATGGTCTTCCTTCTGTGGGGATCGGCTCAAGCTGGGGATCAATTACATGTGTGGGGCGAAAGCAAGGCCACCCCAAGAAAATGGAGCACCAGAGGTGAGCCACGTGAACAAACTGTTCCAGCTCCAAGAACACTAGGGAGACAATATGACATTTATACATGCGATTTATTTCACTTATGTGTCTGGTCTCAAGTTGCATCCATTTCCCTATGAAGTACTCAAGTTTATCCTTCTTTATAGCTGAGTAGTACTCCATTGCATAAAAATACCACATCTTTTTCTCTATTCCTCATTTGATGAACATTTGGGTTTTTTCCAAGGTTTAGCTATTACAAATTGTGCTGGTATAAACACAGATGCACAAATATCACTGTTATGGTATTTTTAAAATTGTTTTGCAAAAATACCCAGAATTGGAATAGTTAAGTCAAAGGGGTCACTAATCCTAGTTTTTTGAAGAATCTCTACACTGATTTCCATAGTGGTTATACCAAGTACATTCCTACCAAGAGTGGAAAAACGCTCCTTTTTCTCTACAGCCCCTCCAGCATCTGTTATTGATTTCTTGATGATAGCCATTATTACCGGGGTGAGACAGAATCTCAGTGTTGTTTTTATTTGTCATTTCCTTAAAAATATCTCAAGTTTGTCCTTCTTTATAGCTGAGTAGTACTTCGCTGTATTAAAGTACCATATATTTTTTATCCATTCCTCAGCTGATGGACATTTGGTTTGTTTCCAAGATATGGCTATCACAAATTGCACTGCTATAAACATTGTCTCAAATGACAATGACTGAACATTTTTCCATGTATTTATTTACTACTTGTATTTCTTTATCTGAGAAGTGTGTGCTCATTTCATCTGCCCAAGTTTGGACTGGGTATTTGATTTTGGGAGATCTGAGTTTTTTCAAGTCTTTAAATGTTCTAGAGAGAAGTCCTTTGTATGAGGAACAGTAGGCTAACTTTTTTTTCCACTCTTGGGATTATCTTTTCACTCTATTGGTGATTTCTTTCGATGTGAAAAAACTTTTTAATAAGATAAGATCCCAGTTGTTGATTCTTTGAAGTGTACTATTTGAGTTTTGTTCATGAAATTTCTGTCTAATCCTATGTTTTCAGGATTTTTATCTACTTTCTCTTCCAGTAGATACAGTGTTTCTGTTTTAATATTTAGATCTTTAATTCATTTTGCCTTTAGTGTAATGTATGGTGATAGACATGGGTCTAGTTTTAGTCTTTGCTGTATAGAGTCAGTTTTTCCATCACCATTTATTAAAGAGGCTGTCTTTCTTCCAGTGAGCATATTTTGCACCTTTGTCAAAGATAAGGCAGCTCAATGTGTTCGTAGTTGTGTCTGCATCTTCTAATCAGTTCCACTGGCTCTCAGGTCTGTTTTTTGCCAGTAAAATGATTTTATCACTGTAGCTTTGCAGTATAATTTCAAGGCAGGGATTATGATACCTCCCACCTTATCTTTGTTGCCCAAGATTGCTTTTGCTATTCTAGGTCTCTTCTGCTTCCCAATGAATTTATGGAATGTTTTCTCTAGTTCTGTAAGGTATATTAATGCTGTTTTTAATCAAGATTACATTAAATCTGTATAACTGTTTTGGGAGCATGGCCATTTTCACTGTATTGGCTTTTCTAATCCATGAACAAGGGATATCTTTTCATTTTCTCATACTCTCTTTGATCTTCTTTTTTCAAAATCCTGTGATTTTCAATATATGGAGCTTTTACTTCCTTTGTTAGATTGATTCCTAAGTTTTTATGTGCTTTTTTAAATGCTATTGTGAAGGGTCTGATTACCCTAATATCTATCTCTCTAGTGAGTTTGTTGTGTACAATAATGCTATTGATTTTTGAGTGTTTGGTTATTAACTCTAAAACTCTTGGTGGAGTTTTTGGGGTCTTCTATGTAGAGTATCATGTCATCTGTAAATAATGATAGTTTAACTTCTTCCTTTCCTATCTTTATTCTTTTTATTTCTATCTCATGTCTAGTTGCTCTGGCTAATATTCCAGAACTATATTAAGAAGGAGTGATGATAGTGGACACCCTTGTCTGGTTCCTGGTTTTAGATTGAAAGCTTTCAGTTTTTTTGCCTTTTACTATTATGTTGGCTGTTGGTTTGTCCTAGAGGGTTTTTATCAGATTGAGGTAAAGATCACCTATTTTGATATTCTCTAGGGTTTTATTGTGAATGAGTATTAGACTTTATCAAAAGCTTTTCCTGCATCTACTGAGATGGTCATGTGACTTTTTGGGCTCTGTTGATATATTACACTTATTGATTTGTTTATATTGAACCATCCCTGCGTTTCTAGGATGAATCACACTTGATCTTGGTATATACTCTTCTTGATGATTTGTTGCATTATGTTTTTTTGTATCTTAAGGATTTTTGCATCTATGTTCATTTGAAAGATTGGCCTGTAGTTCTCTTTTTTTGGTTGGGTCTTTATCTTGTTTGGGTATCAGAGTAATGCATGCCTCCAGGAATGTGTTAGGGAATATTGCTTATCTTTCAATTTCATTACAAAGTTTGAAGAGTGCAGACAATGTCTGATACCATGACTAGCCTTGGAAAAACCATTGACATGTGTCTGTCTCCATAGATTAGGTTTTTCTATAAGTTTCACTAAAATTGAACCATACAACATGTAGAGTTACTTGGTTCATTTAGCATAATGTTTTGAAATTGATTCATACTTTGATGTGTGCAGTAATTCATTCCTTTTCAATGTAAATGCATTAGTATTTTTGTAACACACTGCATTTACTCATGAATGGATGTATTGGTTTCCTTCACTTTGGAATATTATGAATAATGTTATTTGCCAGTCTCTGTGGAAACACGTGTTTTCATTTCTGTTGCATGGGATAATGGATTGAATGGTGCCCACCCAAAAGTTAGCTCTACTCAGAACCAGAGAATGTGATTGTTTTGGAAGTAGGGGTCTTTGTAGATGTCAACCAAGGATCCTGAAGTAAGATCATCCCAGATTACTAGGGTGAGACCTAATTCTAATATCTAGTGTTCTTATAAGGCACAGAAAGGAAAAGACACATACACACAAGAAAGCCTTGCTAAGAAAGTGGCAGAGATTGGAGTTATGCTGCCACAAGAAGCTGCAAGAAGCAAAGAAGTTTTCTCACCTAGGTCCTTCAGGAGTGCTGCCCCTAAACTTTGGACATCTGGCTTTCAGAACTGCAAGACTATAGATTTCTATTTCTTTAAGCCACTATATTTGTGGCAGTTTTATGACAATTTTTGTAAGTAAAAACCTAATGAAAGTATCTATAAGAGTATTTCTGGGTCATGTAGTGATCATTTTACTTTTTAAAAAGCTGCCAAACTATTGTCCAACGTGGCTATAACACTGTATTTCCCAACAGCAATATATGACAATTACAGTTTTCCAACTTTACTGTCAACACTTGGTATTGTCAATCTTCTAATTTTAGGCATTTTAATGGAAGTTTAATAATGTCTTATTTCTCAATGACTAATAAGATCAAGCATTTTATGCTTATTTCAGTGTTTTGCTTATTTTCTTACTGGAAAGTGCATGTTATTATTATTGAATGTCAGTCTTTATATATTTCAAATATAAGTGCCTTGTATGAGAAATTTATATAGATATTTTCTTCCAGTCCATAGATATCTGTTGAAAGGAAAATAAAATCTCATTTATCATATTTTTTCCTATGATACTTTTTTTATTTTATCTATAAAGTTTTTATATAATCTAAGACCACAAGTATCTTATCCTATATTTTATTTTAGTCTTATTAATACAGTAAACACTCACATTTGGAGTTATGATTCATCTTGAGTTGTTTTATGCATAATGTAAGTATCTAGGTCAATCTCTTTTGCATGGATAACATCATCATTTGTGGGGAAAAAACTGTCATTTCTCCATTAAATTATTTTGGAAAATTTTTAAAAAATCAGTTGACTATAGATATGTGTATTTATTTCTGGGTTACCTAATTGATCTCATTGTCTGCTTTTCTGTCCTTATGTCAACATTACAATGTGATAAAGTTGACACATTAACTTTATGACAAGTTTTGAAACCAGATATTATAACTACTCTTGGATTTAGTAATTTCTTTTTCAAATATGGCTCAGATAATCTAGATTCATTGCATTTCCACATCAATTTTAAAATCTGCTTTGATATTACTTAAATCTGTCTGTGCTCCAACACATAGACTCTTTTATATGTTAACTGCAAATCATTTCATATACACCATTATCTACTGAGATTATAGATATTTGATGATCTATAGTGAAAATTATGACAAAGGTAGGAACCATCTTGAAACAGAGCATTCTTCAAAATTCAAGTTTTCAAAATATGAATAGTAACTATTGTCTATATTTTTAATATTCTATTTTTAAAGTACCAACATTATTACAGTGCATAATCTTTAATGTATGAAAGATCAAGATTCACATTTTACTCTATCACACTGTCATGTACAGTATCTTAATCTCCCTGAACATTAGTTCCATTGCTTTTAAACATAATAGCTAAAACATAGGGGACCACTAAATATCTAATACATTCAGAATTTTTTGCATATAAAAGAACATAACAATTGTAAATATATAGTCTTTTCATCCATTTATGCATTTTCCATTCATTTATTCAATAAGTAAAAGTTAATTATATTGGTGCTGACCACACAGTATCGTATCTGACAGTCACTGTTCTTGTGAATCTAACATGTCTATAAAGGAAGAAGGGCAAAATGCGTATTATTCCAGGTACAGCTAACAAGTAGCTAATAGGAAAAATTAATAAAAACACAGAGAGCAACAAAGAATGGATTGATCCATTAGAGAGAGACAATATTCTGGCTATCTTTTACTGCATAAAAAACTATTCCAATCTTACTGGCTTAAAATGACAGTAATTCATTATACCTTTTGATTTTGTGGGTTGGTTGGAAGATTGCTCTGTTTAGTGTTTTGAATAACTGCTAGATCACCCTGTGAAGTCCCTGCAACATGTCACAGACTCACCAGCACTGCATGGGAGTTTTGTTTCCCTGACCCTCATCAACTCTTGTTGTTGCCTATTTCACTGTAATCATTCTATTCAGTGTAGTGCATTATTGTAGTTTTGAGTTATATTTTCTTAATGACTAGTAATATTCAATATATTTTCAAGTGTTTATTATTTTGCTTTAGTCCTTGATCTTTTTTAAAAAGTTTTATTTTTATTAGTGTATGTGCCATCCATAATGGTTACATTCCTCATGGGGAGATGGTACATGTGCGTAACATACCTTAATTCCTTTTACCCTCCTTCCCTTCTTCCCTCTCCTTCCCCCTCTGTCTCTTAGCTCCCTTCCCTTTTGTAACAGATCTATCTCCCCACTTCCTATTACCTGCTTTTATTGTACCCTTCATGTATATTTTGCATTTCTCATATGTATAAGAGAAACCATGTGAGCTTTAAGCTTGTGTTTGATATATCAGTTATTTTTATATCTTCTCAAAGAAATGTCTACTCACATCCTTTGCTCATTTAAAATTGAATTATCTTTTTATGTATTAAGTTGTAAAATTTTTAGACAATGTACATACAAGTCACTTATTAGATATTATGTTTTGCAAATATTTCCTCCCATCCTGTATTACTAAGTATTATAAGAAATTATCTATACCAAGTTAGATGCACAGCACTATAACAGAAATTGGTACTGTATCATACAATGAATAACAAACATGAGTATTTTGGGGATGAAAATTCTGATTGACAGTGTAAAACACTTTCCAAGAGAGGTTCACTACAGAAAACAATTGCAGAGCTGTTCCTATATATAGTCATTTTCCATTATCTTTCTGAGAATTCATCAGAGCAGCCACACTCCCCTGCTTATTTTACCTAGTGAAGTAGTTATTGGATTTTTCTGGGAAAAAAAATTACCTTTATGCAGGGAACTTTCCAGTCAGCTAAAATGTCTGTTAATTAAAGAGGTTTTAGTTCTGTGATATCTAAAGGTGAAGTAGATCACTGTCACGCATTCTTGTTCCTTATAAAACTGCAGAAAAAAGCAAGCAAGCAAGGATGTAGTAAGCTCATAAGTGCCAGGTACCATATTAGGCATTTTACTACATGGAAAAATAAATTATGATGCAGGCATTCAAGAAGTGCTGAGCCACAAAATATGACCCTGCTTTGTTTTCTAAGCCCTGTAACAAAAAGGAAAGCATAAATTCAGAAGACAAAGAAAAATTTCTTAAAGTCTTGCTATATGTTAAGTATTAAATAAGGTATTGCAATTACAAATGTAATTTGTCAGTGTTTAAGGGAATCATAGTTTGAAAGGACTGAGTAGAAAGATGGAAAAAACAATTATAGACAATAAAGTGTTATAGAAAAAGTACCTATAGGGTCAGAGGAAGAAGTAAAAAGATATTATTAGCAAATGATTTATACAAGTTTCACTTTACTATATGCAACAACCCTGTAAGTTGTGTATTTCCATTTTTACAAATGAACAAAGTAAGGCTCAGGAAAGATAAGAAACTTGAGTAATTCAGAAAACTAATAACACCATAGAATGTCAAAGCAAGTCCCTTTAATTGCAAAATTGTTTGTAGTTGTCTCACCCGTACGTTCCCAAAGATTCATTCTCCTTACTTCTTAGTCAAGCACATACTAAATTGATAAGAAAAGTAAAGCACAAAAAGATCCACTGTCCTTTTTAGCTTATTTCTCCATATATGTCTTTTGATCATTAATATATTCTCAATTTAGTTTTCCACATCTAGAGACATACTAACACAGAGAATACAATAGCTATTACAAGTATGTAGCAACTTATGGTAAATTTTTTAAAAATAATTTTAAAGCCCTTGCTTTTACTTTTTTATCTTAAAATGTTAAGACTTGTGACAAATTATTGCTTACAGCCCTTTTTTCATCTTTCATGTCCTGTGTATACACAGCCTGTGTCTCTTGTATTTTTTAACATTGTGTTAGCTGTCCATTACTGTCACAAATACCTGAGATAAATCAGTTTATAAGGATAAGAAGCTTAATTTTCCCCCACAGTTCTGGAGGATTCAGTCCATGGCTAGTTGGCATCATTTCTTTGGGGGCTGTGATAAGACAGTCATATGATGGAGCAAAACTGGTCACCTCATAGTGACCAGGAAGTAAAAGACAGAGAAAGAGAGAGAGCTACATCAGAGTCCTACCATGCATTTTGAATACTCTTACAGTGCCCAGAAGATCTTACATTTGGTCCCAAGTTTGAAACACCTTCCAATTGTGTCAAGGTATTGAGTAAGCCTTTACTGCACAGTCCTCTGGGAAAAATCTAACTGTGGAACAAATCATCTACTATACTGGGTAGAGTCCACTGCCCATTTCATTGACTTTGGGTTTGACTGCTGATTTGCTCTGAACAATGTACATAATATTGGCAGGAGCAACCTTGACCAGTTTAGCAGGGTTAATGATGTCAGACTTGTTTATGCAGGAGCATCCCACGCTTCCAGAAGCGTTCATAATTGCTCTATAGACAGGTTCCTGCAGCTTCTGTAGCTTCAGCAGAAAACTTACAATAAACATACACTTCAGAGTTCAACCTGCACAGAGAAGCCAAGGCTAACCCAAATTAGCTAATTGTCAACAGTCTCATAAATGCATGAGAAGTAAATAATAGAGCACATACTACAGAGATGTTATGGTTGCTGTGTACTCAACATTGTTGTTGGATAGAAGGTTCAATCACTTCTGAAATACAACAAGCATTCCCAATTCATTGCTCTAGTTAATAACTCCTCTTGGAAGAAGGTCAAACACTGAAGACTTCAGTTTCACCTCTAAACCTACTCCTCCTATGTTCATTAGATTTTCAAATACCTACATACACAGAGTAAGTAGGATAAGATTATTTGGCTCATCCTTTAGAGATTTCAGTTCATTTCCCCTGGCTCCTAGGCAGAAACACAATGGCAGAAACACCTAGAGGAAGAATCCTACCCCTTCACAGCACCAAAGGAACAGAACAGAGGAAGAGCCAAAGAATAAGGGGTTAGGAACCAGATGAAGTCCCCAAGGTCACGCCAACATGACCCTCAACTACTCCTCACTTCGTGTTTTCGCTGCCTTCTAATAAAGCTATCAAATTATTATGTCATCAGTGGCTTAATGCACCAGTAAGATTATAGTCTACACGATCCAATCGTCTTTGGAAAGTGCTCTGTCTGAAAGTAGAAGACAGACACAAACCATAGCACTTTTACCACAGTAAATGACACCGGGATCCAATTAGAAACCAGTTGGTCATCTGTGACCTTTTCCACTGTATTCATCACCAGTGTAGTCCACCAGTTTTTCCAAAGATGTTTTATAGGATTTACTGATTTCTCTTCTTGGTCCCTCTCCAATCTCTATGCTTGCAGAGAAGTCTCTTGCTTGTCATATCTCAACAAAAAGAGTGCAAAAAGACAAACCATAAAACAATTTTTTTAAAAGTTTTAAAAGAGATTTACTACCAACCAAAGTTTGATATCTGGATAGCATAGCACTGCCAAAGAGAAATATGATGGAAATACATTTGAAATTTTAAAGTTCCTAAAAGTAACATTTAAAAAGATGAAGTGACACAGATAAAAATAATCTTAATGATATATTTTATTTAACCCAATATCTTAAAATATTGTCAGCAGCCATGCAGGGTGGTGTTTGTCTATAAACCTGTCACTTTAAGAGTGTGAGGGAGGAATAAAATTCACAGGTGATAAACATGAAAATTATTAAACATAATTTTATAGTCTTCAAAACATAGTGCAGTGCTACAGTTACAAAATAGTCACATTTCTAATGATTCTAGTTATTACCACAGATCCAGAATATATGTGCATTTATGAATCAATAAGAAAAGACAGACACTTGAAAAGAACAGTGGGGAAAAAGACATGATCATAAAGATGAGTATATTCACCCTTTTTTTTCTCTTTGTGGGAATAGTACATTTCGAGTGCTTTTTCTGAAACTCACCTGAGACACTGCAGTGGGACTAATGGGTTTCTTCCCCTCAAATATGAACAAAAATGGTGGCAAATCTTAATTTTATAGAATCATGATTTTTTTTGTTTGGAAATTAAACGTGCAGACTATACTCTCCACTGAAATTTCTGTTTAATTCTGTATTTTAATTTCTGTTTAATTCTGTATTTTAATTGTTACTGATGCTCCTAAAATTCTGATTATCCAAGGCACTTTGATTCTGATAGCCAATTCTTTACTCTTAGGGAAAACTGTGCTTCTACATGACAGACTCTTTCCTTTTAGCTGATATCATTCCAAAAGTTATCAGATGGAAGAGAAAACTATTTGGAATATATACACGAACATATTTTCCTAAAGTCAGTAGAGAAGGGATGTGACCAAGTTTAACTTCTAATGTTTAGCAGAAAATAGCCCTAACAACAGATACTGTCTTATCTCTTAGAAACATTCAAGTCCATTATTTTATATATACCTGAGAGTTCTGTCCTTTGAAAGGAACAATTATCACAGTACTTTTCCTGTGTTACTCTTGAGAGTTCTGAAAAGGTTATCCATTTCACTTCAAGTGCCACCATTAGACTTTTCAGGGCTTTTTGTTCAGCGTATTCCTGATAAGCTTCCTCAGAGAAATAAGGAGGAAGGGAAATAATTATTGCATTCAAGGAGCTGGGTAGTTAGTGGTGGCAAAGTGACTTACAGTGAAGAAGGAGAGAGTGAAACACGTGAGCCTACCCTAGGCAGAAGATTCGTTATTAGCTGGGGAAAAATGGAAAGATCATACTAGATCCAGCCGCTCAAATTGTCCTGGGATCCTGACCATAAGATCTGGTATGAAGCATCATAGTTAAAGGTATGGGGAGAATACAAACCCAGTGCATTAAAAAAAAATCAAACAAAAACCAAGAGAAACAAGGACATCAAGTCGGGAAATTCAATAAACAATTTGTAGCACTTGGAACAATGGCCCAACTCTATCAACAGGAGCAGTCAAGAAGGAGGCCTAGCACTGGGAACAAGTAATGGTGGACACATAGCAAGCCTGTGAGTCAGCCCAGCCCCACTGTGAGCATCATAATGGAGCTAAAATAAAAACCAACAGAGGTTACATCAGCCCCCATAGGGACATGTTAACACTGCACAGAGCTGGAGGACTTTAGATAAGCTACCCTGGTCTTTCTGCCAAGGGAAGAGAGACTGCCAAGTGATTTGGGAGCCCTGAGAATGCACCAGGTTGGGAATAGGGAAATAAACATGAAACCCATTCCCTGAACAACCAGGAGATGCTACAACCCTGCAACAACCAGGAGATGCTAGTCTGTGAAGCACCCTGCTCGCACTTATTCTGAGCATTACACCAGTTTCCAAAGTTTTAAAAGCTTACTTTCCCTTCAATACTTTCTAAAACCTGCTTACCAATTTTGTAGACTATTTATTTTGTGTTGTGAGTGATTTATAGTGAAAAATCTCAAACAGTCTTGTTTACAACCAGGAAGATGGTTCTCCTGAGCTTTGGAATTGCTGTGCCTGTTCTTTGAGTTATAATATGGAACTCAGGTATTTTTGAGATATTGCATCAGAATTCAAAATTTGAGCTGAAAGAAAAAAAATAAAGCACATTAGTTTAAACTGAGTCTCAGAAAAATATTTTCCCATTTTGCCTTCTTTCTCAATCATCCTCCAGGAAGTTAAAAGTGAAACATTACTTTAGAAGATATCCATTTAAATGACATTGTAAAAGGAATGTAATATGAATCTAAAATACCTTAAATTACTTGTCCAATAGTAAAAAATCAGATTTTGTACTCGCAAAATTATTTGGTCTAATTGAAAGCCATCAAAGAATACCTCTTCATAAATATTCAAATGGAATGACTTCAACTAATTTAGCTCTATTTTACTCTTCTGTCATGAGATGAAGTGGAAAGTAATAAAACTAATAAATGCAGTTAATAGATGATTCTCTACCTAGATTAATACAGATTCACATTAATCCACCTTGATTAGTACAGAAAAAAACTATCACAAATTTGAGCAAATGATCCATTACTTTACTTCTTTTCAGAAGGATATTTTAAATTAGAAATGGGTTTTGGTGTTTTCTGCTCAATTCCCTATTTTGAGGAATTCTAAACATCTAAGAAAGTTGTAAGAATGTGGCAATGAAAATCCATGTACCATTGGTCCAGTTTCATCAATCAATAATACTTTGTCATATTGGACTTAACTTCTTCTTTTCCTTTTGACATGTTTCTTTTTACTTTTACTAGTGTATGTTTACAACACATGATTACATTTGTTCTAGGGAACTGATACATATGCATAACACATTGCAATTGTTTTTCCTTCCCTCCTCCCCACTTTTATTTTGCCAGCATCTCAAGTTAGGTGACATCTTGACATATCTTTTCTAAATACTGTATTTCATAATAACAGAAATATTTTCCTACCTAGTCATAATTCAATTATCCCAAAAAATTTACCATTGATACAATTCTTTCTGTTAATATTCAGACCATAGACAAATATCCCAATGATATCCCCCATAACTTTTAATATTAGCAACTTGGTAAAGGGTCACACATAGAATTTACTTGTTATAGTCTCATCTACTTTAATGTATGATATTCACCAGTTTTTAAATTTGGGATTTTTTCCCTGAATGATTGTGACAGAAAGTTTCAGAGTCTACCCATCAAAACAGCAGCACATATCTCTAAAGAGCAAAAGCATTCCTTCCATTAAACACATTGTAACTTGGAAAAAATCTATGTCCTTTTCCTCTATATTTGTTACCATTATATAATTGAAAAACTAATTATTTTGCTACATTTCCTTTTAGATTTTTTTTTCTATATTGTTTGCTTGATTACTTATTGGTTTCACATCATTACACAGGAGGAATTCCACAACTGAAAAATTTAAATAATGTATTTTTGCTTCCACTTAAAGCATCTGTGATGCCAGAATGGCACAAACTTCAACACAGCTGGAGCAAAGAGATCAAAACATTCAGCCCAACGATTCCAGAAATCTGTGTGAAGAACTCCTGGATGCCAGAATGTTGTGTCTAATGGTGGCCATAAATTGACGCACAAATCTTTCCACTATATTATTCTTTTAGAGCTTTGGGGGGAATCTGTCAAATAAAATTATAACTTCTGCCAGACTAATCTGAACTGCAGAATTTTCTGATGTGGCATTTAACTAAAGGAACTAAAATGAGTGACACAGCATGTGATAGGTTAGGAGGGGAATTCCCTCGATCACATGACTGCAGGTTACTTTAATTCTTCTGCAAAAACTGCCTGGAGGACATCACTAAGAGAAAAGCACAGTTTTAAAGTGAATTAAAGGGTAATAAAAGATACAAAAATGATTTTTAAAATGAGCTGATTCAGGGTTGGAAGAAAATAAAAAACTCCATTTTTTCTTTCATTGTTGTGAATGTACCTTCTCTGTCCCACTGAGAAAGTGGCCTCAAACAAAACCATTCACAACACATCCCAAAGGAGAGTGGGATGCAATGCTATTTGTGAACTGACCTGAAGAAGTACTGCAGAGACAGCAGGACCATTTGATTAAATACAGTCTGTGCTTCCTTGGTAATTTTTTCAGCAAAATCTCTGTGGGAAACCAGGCATAGACATCTAAAATCAAAATACTGCTCCAAATATATATATATATATACACACACACACATATCTGATAAAAATCTTATAATTTTTAAATGAGTAGATTCTTCTGAACGAAAAGAACATGGGAGAAAAATATAATAACCCTTATAGTTACTTATAATTTCAAAGGCATAAATGTAGAAATGCAATTTTTTAACTGAGAACATGTATCCTACTGAGGAAACTTTGCCTTAAAATTCAGTACCTTAAAGATATCTAGAATAATTTGCATGATCATTCTCTCCATGGCTGTTGTCAGGCAAACCCCAGTACTTTATGTATATATATATAAGTATAAAAGAACAAATTAAAAAAATAAGTTATAAATAAGAGTCACAAAATCTTTGGAAGTTACTCTAAAATATTACAACTTGAAATAAAGTTTATGCTTTCATGATACAATTAAATATCTTGAACTTTAAAATTTTTAAAAAATGTAAAAATGTATTGGTCAGTTTTCTGTTGCTAAGACAAAATACGTGACCCTCACAGCTTAAAGGAAAAATGGTCTATTTTGGCTCATGGTTTCAGAGGTTTCAGTCTGTGGACAGCTAGCTGTCTCCAAGGTAGCAACATTATGTATGGTAGAAGTGCTTGGGAGATGGAAGCTGCTCTATTTCTGGCACCTTGGAAGCAGAAAGGAGGTTAAGAGCCCTAGAGAAAGTGTCAAGGATTAGATATATCCCTAAAGGTCACCCTCTGTCTTAGTTACTTTTTTCATTGCTGAGACAAAATACCTGGCCCTCGAAGTTAAAGAGGCAAAAGATTACTTAGTTCACAGTTTGTGGAAGTTTCAGTCCATAATCAGCTGGTTCCAAGGCAAGTTGCACTCAGCAGAAGAGCAACAGTTCATGGTGGTGGAAGACAGAAAAAACAAAAAGAAAAGACTGAGACAAGGCTCTTTCTGTACCTTATATTGTATCTGGTCTATCCACTGGGATTAGTGTGGTGCCAATCCAATCAGTGGACTGATTCAGCAATCACTGACCCTTAATCCCAGCACTCTTAACCTCAGCACTGCACTAGGAATCAATCACACACTCTAGATTCACCTGAGCAGGAGGACAGCAAAGTTCAAGGCCATCCTGATTGAAAAGCAAGATGAGAGCTCGCCTGGATTATACAGAGAGATTCTGACTCAGTAACAACTATAATAACAAAATATTAATCATCATAAAAGGAAACAGTCTTTGTTAATATTAAAAGTGAGAGTACATGTAAAAATTATATACAATGCATTTCATATTGCTTTCTTAAGAAATATATAGCTTAATTGCTCCATTTAAAAAAAGCAAAAAAGTATTATTTTACACTGTAATCTGATATTGAGGCTAAGTAACATTTAAAATATTTAAGTGACTTTAAAAATCCTAAATACATAGAATTCTTCCATATAAATAGATTAAAATCAGAAATTTAATTTTTAAAGAAGTAATACATGTATTCAAATACAAAGTGCAAATTCAATGAGTCTTACCTATAAATATCAAGAAATAATTAGGCAGAAAATATACTCTTAGTCTGAATCATTATCTCAAACTCCTCATACACATATACACCTGCTAAGCAACTATTGACTAGCTGTGTGAATTAGGACAGAAAGTAAGTGCGTATTCCTCCTTTCTAGTAAAAACCTCATAGGGCTTACAGAAAGGACTTCTAAAGGCTACTTTTTTTTGTGCTAGGAATCGAGCTCATGACCTCACACTTGCCAGGCAGGCACTGTGCAGCTGAGCTATATCCCTTGCCCCATAAAGACTACTTTCAAACTATTCGCTATAAAAAATTGAATGTCCTCTTTACATTGGACACTCCATTTTCAGTCTTCATCAGACACTAGATCTATTTCAGTAATACCTACTGAGACTTATATTTCTTAAAAGAAAATGTCACTGTTTACAAATAAAAAAGCAACAGGCATGAAGTTACTTGTGAAATTTATGTCAAAGGCATGAACTTTGGTACTCCTATATTCTGAGCTGTACATGGTATCAGAGGAAGTTGATTCTAAAAGATTCAGAAAATAGACTTCCAAGCTATGCAGCACAGAAAACTTTAAACATTTGACATTATGAATACGTTGAAATATTTCTTGTACTTAATCCAAAAATAATGCTGAAATAAAATGTTCCAGTAGGTAGTAGTAGTGATAGAAACTGAGCTAACCCAATACTGGGAATGAAAAACCCACCCCTCACCCCAGCCCTGTTAATCATTTACATCCTTCTTATTAGTTAAAAAAAAAAACCTGTTTTTTTAAGAACCTGCAATTGTACTTGAAGAGAAAGAAACTAGCTGTTTCCACCAACCACCTCATTTTAATAACAGAGTTCACCATTTTGAGCATTAACATCCTTTAGATTCAATAATTTCTCAATCAATTTAGTTCTCTAATCCCCCAAGCAGCTACAAGATTAAAACAGGACTGAACATAAAATCAGAAACCATGGGTTGAGTTCAGGTAATGCTGATTCTCACTAGCTTGAGGAATTTTTCTACCGAAGTTATTGCCGGAATCTGTTTTCAGTGGCCAATTATTCTTGTTGTTAACAACTCAGGAAGTCACAGGATCTCAGAATGAAGAAGAATTCCTCATGTTGGTAGCTATTGAACCAGATGTTTGCTGCCCCCTCAAATTAATATGTTGACTGTAACACCTATTGTGATGAAATCTGGAGATCGTACCACTAAGAAGTAATTTATTCATGAGGAAGGAAACCTTATGAGTGATATTAGTGCCCATATGAGAAGAAACCTAGGTAGATGGATGTTTTATCTGCCACGTGAAGACATGGCAACAATTTAGGAATCAGCAGTCCGGAATAAGGGCCTTAAAAGAACTTAACCATGCTGATAATTAATCCCAGACTTCCTGCCTCCAGAACTCTGAGAGATATGTTTGTTGTTAAAGCTTCCCTATGACATTTGTATAACATCTGAACTGACTAAAACATTCAATTTTCCAATCCTTGTAAGTATCCAATCCTTGTAAAATCTGTTTATGTGAGCAATGTTCTATTTGTACCCTCTTGCTTCTGGTTTCTTCCACTCAGATCAATCTTACTCCTCTCTTACCTTACTACTAACTTAATCTATCCTTAATTCCCTATCTTCTGCTCATTTGACAGTTTTGTAAATGCTCTATTTCTTTTTGGAAAATTCAACTAGAAGTCCTATATCCTAATATTGTCTGAAGTTTTGGAAAAAGTTCCTCCCCACACTGTAGATTTTATTTTTTGTCATTAGTCATACCTTTATCAGCATGCTGGAAATCAATATTTTACCCAGTTGCGTCCTGAACCATCTGCAATGACTCTTCCAAATAAATAGAAACTTTTCCCTCTAGTGTCTGTTGCCTTTTGAGCAGAAAAACCATCCATGATGCACAGGAAAAATGAAAAACTACAATCTTGTTTGTGTATGAGGATTTCATATGAACTTAAATTTGTCCAAGTCTTCTTTGCAATGCCCTGGCTTGACCAAGAAGATTAAAAGCCTGATATGAGAGTTTTAGATGTCTTTGAATCATTTCACTTCTTTCAATAAGGATTAATTCTGTCACTTACTTTTTTTTCATTTCTAAATATTCTACAGTGAAACTGCAAATGAAGGACTCAACCAGAATTCATAAACTGACTAAGATCTTCCTATCCATCTGCAGGGAAAAAATGCATAAGACAAAGTATAATTCAGACTCAAGTGTATTCTAGTACCTCACTCTACAAGTAAACTCTAAGAGTGGCCCTACAATAAAGGAACAGTAGAGGTGAGCTGCATCTCACCTCTAATAATGCACAAAGCCACATCTATTTCAACAGGAATTTCCATGATGGGTAGTTTGTCTTCATTTCTTTTTTCCCAATATGACACATTTCAATCTCTTTCTACTTTCCAGGCACCAAACTAAGGACTTTCATATACATTATTTCATTTCATATTTGCAGTGATTTTATGTGGCAATATTATTATTCCTGATTTTACTGATAATCTGATAAAGCTAAGAGAGTAAAATTATCACCTAAGGTTACAAAGCTGTTAAATTGCTTACCTTGAAATTAAGTCCTCTTACTTTGATTGCATTAGCATTCTCCTGTCCTTGCCATACTCTAACCATTCATTCCTCTGCAGAACCACGCTTCGGTTAGAGTTGAACTCCAGTCGTCCACAAAGGAGGTGCACACCGTATTAACCTTTCACTTCTGGGACCAAAACACTTGACACAAACAGGTTATGGATGAAAAGACTGATTCTGTCTTATGGTTGCAGATGTTTCATGTCATGATAGGCAGAAGCATCACAGTGGAAAGGCCTGGTAAGAGGAAAGTTACTCACTTTTTGGTAACCAGAAGGCAGACAAAAAGGCAAAGACTCAAATGAGAGTAAAGCAACAAGGACAAGAGACACCTTTGAAAGGCATGTCATCAGTGACCTACTTTCACCAAGTGGGTCCCATCTTCTAGCTGCCCAGTCAGTTATAAGCTTATCAATGGATTAACACATTGATGAGGTGACAGTCATCATCCAGGCACCTCTGTAGGCTCCCCCTCTGAACAACGCTGCATTGATAATCAAGCCTTCAATACATGAGTATTTGGGGGACACCTGATGTTTAAACTAAAAGAATATATCCTGAGCCACCTGAGCTAGGCAGAGTTCTGAGTTCTTGACATACAGTAGTAATTAAAGAGTGTAATGGGATTTATATTAGAATGAGAGGATACGGAAAGCTTATGAACAAATATACATTAATGTCTCAGTTCATGAACGCTTCTGTTTTCAGACAATTCAGTTCACAAACAAAAGTGTTCAGCAAAATTTTACTTCTGTTTGGGAACTCTGCATTGGGTGAAGAACACTACCACTATCACCTTCCTCAGAATCATGGAATGAATTGAGTTCATGAACCGAGGTACCACTGCAATTACACAGCACAGAGTGATGAGCCCTGCGAGGAAACACAGGTCAGATAAAGCCATAAAATGAATGAACAGTACTATTATTATAAGAAAAGTGGTCAGAGAAAACTTCCTTCATAATGGCGTTTAAACAAAATTCTAAGTGAAATGAATTAATGAGCCATATTTTCTATCTAATCTGTCTGTCTGTCTATCACCTATATATCTACATGAAACTGAGAATACCTTAGTTGGAGCACCACAGAGCAAGCAAAAATTGTTGGAGATGATGTCTGAAAGGAGGCTGACTGGCAGATCAGAAAGGCCATGGTAGGCAAGATAATAACTTCACACATTCTGCACGAGATGAGAAACTACTGAAGAGCGTGTGAATCTCACTTAGAGAAAATTCCTCTGTTTACTGGCAAGAATAGGGGAAGACACATCAGGAACCACTGGCAAGAGTCCACAGAGGACCAGTGACTCTGACTTGCATTAGGATGTGGTGGTGAAGGTTGTGAGGAGCGGTCTGATGTTTTAGCAAAAGGAGTTAGCATGCTGGTTTCATGACTTATTAGTAACAGAGATGATTCAATATCAGAATGAGATAGGATGATTCATATTTTGAGTGTTCTGTGGGCACCATGAGGCTGGAAGAAGGTAGTGCCTGGCACCTGTGGCATCCCCAGAGCCTAGAGAGGGTCATATTTGATAGACACAAGGCTGGACTTATAGAGATGGTCAAGCCAGTCTTAGTGAAAGCATACTTGATGGATTGCATAATTAAGAACTGGATTCCTTACTTAAAATATTCCTTTTTCATAATGCATATTGTAGAAAGGAGGATTAGCAGATAATCTGACTTTAAAATGATGGAGAATAAAATAAAGATGTGTTATCACTGAAAGAATTCTTCAACTAGTGCAACTTATTTTTAATACATAGAATCAGTGCCTTCCTTCCAAATAATTATCTAAATATTCTTTAAGGTTGTCCTATTTTCTGGACACTATCATTCTGCATTTGTTTCTGCCATTCTGAAGCCTGGGGTACAATCATCTTTGATAATGGTGACAATTTTTCACAAAGTTTCCTTTGAAAAAGAAGAGTGTTCCCTAGGATTCATTTCAAGAAAATTAAATTGAATTGGATTTTCAGGTGCTGTTAATTGATGTAACAGAGAGCAGAAACTTAATGGTTTGGCTTAAAGCCTTTCAAAAAGAAACCAGAAAAAAATACCAGCAGAAATAGCCTCCAGACTCAAAACTTCAGACTTTTCTCAGTAATATCTGCAGTAAAGAAAAGGACACAACAGGGCAGATTATTTCTCTAGAGACTGTATATTTTTAACTGTAGTTTCTATGTTCCAAAACTTAGAAAACCTTCCAGAGGTAGTTTAATTAGAGCAACATAAACTCAAGAAGCAGAAATGCTTGCATCCTTAAATGTGGAAGAGGAATATGTGACTACAGAAGAAAGTCACAGAGGGGTGCATCATCTGTTTTAAAGATGCAGGGAGAGGACCACAAACACAAGCTGGAAAGTGGCCTCTACCAGCTCGACCTGGCTTCTCCCCTGGATTTCCAAGAAAGACTGTGACCATGCTGACCTCTTCACTCTACACCGTGAGACCTATGTTTGATTTACATTCCAATAGAACTGCAAAAAGACAGATTTATGTTACTTAAGCTGCAAAGTTGCTGATAATTGGTTATAGCAGCAATGGAAAGCTAATACATTCTTGCAAAGGCCATAATACATAAACAGACAGATAGTGCATCTACGGAGTTAAAATATAATTGTGGGTAATCAAGAAAACGTATATAAAGAAAACTTTCAGAATGTAATACTGGGAAATAAAATCAAGGGACAGCACTAGAAGTTGACAAGAAGGCTTATCTGCCCATGGATTTCAGAAAAAGAGCTACCATGAAAGCTCACTCTCTAGCATGACATTACTGGGAGGCAATGAAACCTTGAAGAGGAGGAGCCTGGTGAGAGGTCTTTAGGTCATTGGAAGGGCCATGCCCACACTCCCTTCTTCCTCCTCTTTGATGCTCCCTGGTCATAAAGTGAGAGTCCCTACTCCACTGCATACTTCCTTCATGATGTGCTGCCCAGAACAATGGGGCAAGCTGACATGGACTGAGATCCAAAATAAACCTTTTCACCTTTGTAATTTGACCATGACAGGTATTTTTTCCTAGTGATGGAAACCACCATCAGGATAAATAAACTTTGTAGCAACATATCTGCTACTTCCTCTGAAACAACTGAGAAACTAACATTATTAGATTTATTCCTAAGCATGAAGAAGTAAGAAAATATTCCACACAGAAAATACAGTGCTCTAAGTAGAAACAATATAGTTTACAGGAGAGAAAAACCTTAGAATCACCCATGTTGGATAGTTGCATGGAAAAAAATTGAAAGTTTGGAGTAAAAAATGTTAACTATAGGTTTCTGGATATCTGTTCTATTTCTGGTTTTTGTTACTGTTGATTTTTTAAACCTTTCCTAGAAGAATCATATATTACAAGAGGTTCTTATTATATCAAATAGTCAGAACCTGGATGGGGACCAAAATTTCATAGTAAATAGTTTTCTTCCAAATTCAATTTGATTTGGGTTTGAATCCTTAAAAAGAGACTTGAATTATAAAATAATGCATTTTAAAAAATTATCGATACTAAATTTATAACTATGTAATAACATCCTAAGAAAGTATAGATTATTCAAGTATAACCTGTAACTATAGAAAATACAAGTAGTGGTAATTCTGCTTTTCTCCCTATTTCCCAGACAAATTTATATGATTATTTAATAAGATCCTCTACTTCATGTTTGATTTATGGAGCATAATTACAGGGTCATGTTTGCAAAAATATTTGCAGGCCACATCAGTTTTTCCAAAGATTTTGTCTAATCCTTGATTAATCGACTTATTCCCTTTTGAAATAACTGTTCTCTATTTCTTCCTCCTCCTCATTTTAATTGATAAATCACACCAGATTCTCATTTGTCAATGACAGGGCTTGCAATGATAATCTTCTTTTTCATCAAATTCATAAATTCTGTATTTCTCTCTTTTTTTAATTTTAAAGAGAATAAAACAAAAGAGGACAGATCTAAGCAGATCAGAACAGAACAATGTAAGCAACACAGCACTTTACAACAAGACAACTGGATATTAACAGTAGCTATCATAATGTCTCTTTCTTTGAAATAGTTGAGCTTAGCTTTACACACAATAATGTCAAACATAACAAAATAGAATAAAACCACTCAAGAGAATGAAAGTATTACAAGGCATTCTGAACCAAATAACTGAAGAGGAACAATGGCTACTATATTATCTCATTTTCCATAAAAAAATTTGTTTATACTGTCATACATATTAAAATCCAATAAGACACAACATGATAGAACCAATGGTAACAGAAAAACAAAAGCATGGTAGGACTTCAGAGCAAGATGCTATTAAATCAACAATGGCTGCCATATTGTCTTGCCTTCAAAGTAACTATTCATACAATCACATATAATAAGATCAAACAAAACAGAATAAAACCATTCCAAACAATGAATGAAAACATAAGACTTCAAAGCAATATATGGTGAACCATGATTACCATAAAATCTTATGTACTCTTACCATTACTTACACTAGGGAGACTATACAGTATTTATACATGTGAGTTTGATTTATTTCACCTATGAGTATGGATTCAAGTTGCATCCATTTATTTATAAATATCTCAATGTATCATTCTTTATAGCTGAATAGTGCTCCATTGTATAAAAGTACCACAATTTTTTTATCCATTCCTCAGTTGATGGGCACTTAGGTTGTTTCCAAGATCTGGCTATTACAAATTGTGCTGCTGTAAACATGGGTATGCATATATCACTGTGGTATGATGTTTTCAGTTCCCCTGGGAATATGCCTAGGAGTGGAATAGCTGGGTCAAATGGGACTTCCAACCCCAGCTTTTTGAGGAATCTCCAGATTGACCTCCACAGTGGTTGCAACAGTCTATACTCTCACCAACAGTGCAGAAGAGTTCCTTTTTCCCCACAGCCTCTCCAGCCTTTGTTGTTGGTAGTTTTGTTGATCCTGGCCATTCTTTCTGAAGTGAGATGGAATCTCGTGTGGTTTTTTTAATTTGCATTTCTCTAATGACCAATTATGCTGAACATTTTTTCATGTATTTGTTTGCCATTTGTATTTCTTCATCTGAGAACTGTGTGTTCATCTCACATGCCAATTTTTGGATTGGGTCTTTGAATTGCAGGGGTCTGATTTTTTTAAATTCTTTATAAGTTCTAGACAGAAGTCCTTTGTCTGAGGGACAGTTCACTAAGATTTTTTTCCCAGTTTGTGGGTTTTCTTTTCATTCTGCTGGAGATTTCTTTGGACATGCAGAAACTCTTTAATAAGACGTGATCCCAGTTGATTCTGGAAAGTATTTCCTGTGCAGTTTGGTCCTTGTTCATGAATTCTCTACCTACCCCATGTCTTCAAGATTTTTACCTTTGTCTTCCAACAGATTTAGTGTTTCTGTTTTAATATTTAGATCTTTGATCCATTTAGATTTTAGTTTCATACATGGTGACAGGCATGGGTCTAATTTTAGTTTTTGGCATATGGATAGCCAGTTTTTCCAGCACCATTTGTTAAAGAGACTATCGTTCTTCCAGTGAACATGCTTGGCCCCTTTATCAAAGATAAGGTGGTTGAGTGTGTTCGTAGTTGTATCTTCTAGTCTATCCCATTCATCTTCAGGTCTGTTTTTATTCCAATACCATGTTGATTTTATTATGGTAGCTTTGTAGTATAACTTCAAGTCAGGGATTGTGATGCCTCCTGCCAATTCTGTATTTCTCTTTTCCACACTTTCAATATCAGTTTGCAGTCTATGTGCATTGAGTAATTGGGTGTTTAAAATTTAAGCATTCAGTAATGTTTGAGTGAGTGTTAATTTTATAATTGTTTTGTTTATTAGTTAATAATTTTCTGATGACTTATTTCCCTGTATTATTTTAAGTTGGCAAGAAATTTAATAATGAGCACACAGATGATGAGAGCGATTTGCGTGTGAATGTTGAATTTTGTCAGTGCATGTACAGAAAGATACACCTATTCATACATATACTCTGTGCATTTTATTTTTATTCTATAATTTGAAATTTTTCCAACTGTAATTTTGAGGGAAGAACTCAGTGTGGTTTCGTCATTCCATCGGCAATTCCAGTGTGTTCCACAGCAGCACGAAACACAGAATTCATAGGCTGTTCATGAGGATGCTTTCATTTAAGTAGGTTATATCAGTCTATTTAATAACAACAACAAAAAATTGGGTTGGAGTGAACGCAGATGACCTCACCCTAATGTACACCTATACATCATGATACACAAGATGCCAAATGTGTATTAATAGCAGCCGCAAGCAAGGCATTTGTCTCATCAGCAAATGGATAAAGAAACAAAGTCCCAATGTATTTTAGAACTACAGATGTTTGTACTGTTGGAGATACTGCTAATCATAACCCTGGTCAAACATAAACACTGGCACAGGGAGGCATCACAGAGGAGGTGCTGTGGAAACATGACACTTTGTATATGCCTTCACCCGTACATGGCAAGACTTCTGTGACTAGGTACAAACAATAGACCCACAAAGGGCCAGAATCCTAGATGAATAATTGCAAAAAAACTTTTTGGAGCTTTGGAAGACTCCGAATCCTATTCCTAAAGATCCCTTTAAAACTATCTGAAATCTGTCAAATACCTACCTACCTACCTACACACACACACACACACCCATCTCATCTTCATTAACTAACCACCATTATCAACAAATAATTCCTTACCCTGGAATCTAGAAGTTTCCACCAGCTCCTTTCAAACATTAGAGTGACTTTTTTCTAATTCTGAATTTGGGTCCCCCTCCACAATAGGGATGAAGAGAAAGGAGAAGAGAACTGTAGGATTTCTTGTTCGCTCACACTGTATAATGCTAGTATTTCACAATATAATCTTATCTGATTCACGCAGTACTATGGGAAAGAGGTGTTGCTATGTTTTCTTTTTAAGACAGAAGAAAGAGGCTGAGAAAATGAGGGTGGCTCACCCAAATCTTAATAGTCACTGTGCCAAACACCAAAGATCAGGTATATCTGAATCCCTTGAGTTGACATCATGGTTAATTTATAAATAATCATAATTCATTCATAGGGTGAACACACTTTTTCTCAAAGAATGGAACATGAAAGAAAGCCCCACCCCATATTCATTAGATGACACCATCTTTGCCAAACAAACATGGAGGGTAACTTGAGTAGGATATTCATCAATGTAAACACAGGTTAATCTGTGCCTTGGCTGCTGCCTCACCTAGAAAAGCATTATACCATGTTCTTCTCTTTGGGGTTCTTGAAAGAAGCCATCACTCTGGGCCAATGTTAATCTCAGAGTCACTCCTTCCTCATGGTAGTTAGGCTAACATTAGGGAAGCTGACCATACCACAAACATTTCTAGTCATAATACCAATGAAAAGATAATCTTTCACAATGACACAATGACAAACTACCTCCACCTCAGTCCAGGTCACCATGTTGGTGCACAGAAGCATGACATGAAAACATAGCCTCCATCTCTGCAGACTGAAGGGAAAGACACTTCATTTCTTCCCTGTGAAGTGATACAGGTACACAAAGCAGACATCTTGTGACCCCTTACCATCTCCTGAGAGCTCTATGACTTTGGATCAGTATCTTACTCTCCCTGAGTGTATACTTCCCCAGCTACAAAACATAAAATCTTATTTACAAGATGGTTTATCCAAGTGATAAATACATAAGAATTATTTTTAATTTTCTTCTGATTTCTGGTCAACACTATTGACCAGAAGTCATAAGAAATTGGCATGAGACCTATATTGATCATCTTTCCATTACTGAAATAAATACCTGACATCAGCAATTTAAATGAGAAGCTTACTTGTTTCATAATTTCAAAGGGTTCAGTCCATGGTTATTGATACCAAAACAGGAATATTTTGGCATAAGGGCATGATAGAAGACAACTGCTCACTTTATGGCATATAGAAAGCAGAGCATAAAGGAGGAAAACCAGGGAGAGAAAGACCTTCCAAAGGCATGCCCTCAGTGACCCATTTGCAATAGGCTCCAACTCCTGACATCATAGTCAGCTATGAACATCAATGAGTGAATTCCCTGATGAGCATAGTGCTCCAATGATCTAATTTCCTCTACAGGATTCCCTTAATACAGTCAGGTTGACAATTAAGATTAGCTGACAGATGTATACAACATAAAGACACAAAATGCCACCAAATCAGAAAAGACTCAATTTGATAAAATTCATATACAAAAGAATGAAGAAAAATTTGCTCCCATACATGGAAAGTAGGGATTATCCCTTTTGGAAGGGGAAGTTGGCATTATATGTTAAAGTTGAAATTCACTTTCCTATTGATTCAGCATGCACTTCTACTATATGTATATATATATTTTTTGAATCAGGATCTCACTATGTCACTGAGTTGCCCAGGCTGAGTTCTAACTTGCAATCCTTGTGCCTCAGTCTTCCAGACAGAGGTGCGATTACACATATGTGCTATCATAATAGTTCTAGTAAGTGTATCCTGTGCATTTTACATAGCTATAGATATCTTGTATATCATATGTACATAATATGTACATATACATGTGTAACAATAAGTCTAATTTCTAAATTCTATAATATTCCTACATAATGGATATTATGCAGTATTTTTCAATAGTATGTATTAATATGAAATGTTATCTAGAATAGATTAAATGATAACAGCTAGTTCTGTACCATGATTTATAGTGTGTATTATTTATTTATTTATTTATTTATCTTAAAAATATGCAAAAATCTGAAAGGATAGCCAGTATATCTATGATCAGCCTAACATTCCAACTCCAAAGAGCCTGTTTTGTAGAACTAGAAATTCTAACTTTGCAAGCTTTCATAGGCCAACTATAGTCAAATGATGTAGTGATTCAGGGATCCCTGATGTAGAGAATATATGGAAATTCACATAGAGATTTTGTAATACTTATATGAATAAAGTCATAGTCATACTTCTCAATTTTTATATAATTTTCCATGTCTTGATGTCCCTATAGCCCTTAAGTCTGAATCTATTGGTTGTTGGCCAGTCAGTAACAGTTGTAGCCTACTTTGCCTAAATGGAAAGAAGCAGTGCTTCTCGGAAGGAGTCTCAGGGAAGTGGAGCAGGAGTGACAATCACTTATATCAATGAAAAAACAGCACCATTTCTTCTTTTTTTTCCATTTATATACAAGGGATAATTTTTGTCTATAGGAAATAAGGAAAAAATGTTTTAACATTGTTCTAACATGATTTTTTTAATCAGGAAAGAAGAAATATTGAACTTGAATCCTGGAGTTTATTTCCTCCAATTGTTTATGACTTTTGCTATAGCAAATTTCGGTAGTTGAGATATATCACAGTGTATTTTAAGATCACTATATATATCTATAAAGATGACTTTACAGATTTTATTCCCGAGTTGGCCTCCTTGACAGTCTGTCAAATACTGTTATTTAAATAGGTTTCCTTGCTTTGATTACAGGTTTGATCTACTAAGCACAACTACAGGAAAAACTAGACATTCATGATTATAAATCTCACTCTTCTCCTGGTTTAAAAATATCTTTGGATTATTTTGCAAGTACCTTATGTATAGATATAGAAATATTTGAAATGCATGAATAAGTGAGTACAAATTAAAACCACAACAAAGCATAATTCTACATCTTCTAGAACAGCTATAATTTAGAAGCCACATGACTGAGTAAAGGTACAGAGAATCAGAAGCCTCAAGATTGCGAAGGGAGGGGCTGCGCATGTTGCCGCCATTTTGGAAAACAGTCTGGTGGTTCCTTAAAATGCTAAATCACAGAGCTGCCACACAAACCACCAACCACATTCTTAGGTATACATCCGAGAGAAATGAAAACATACTCACACAAGAAATTGTAAGATGATAGGCAAAATGGGTGAAATGATTTGAGCATTTACCTCTTCCAAAACTCAAGCTGTTTGATTGCAATTGTGGCAATTGCTAGGAAGCTGGGCCTTTAAGAGATGGTGCCTCCAGTAAGAAGGATTAACTCCTGCTGCCTGTAGTGAATTAAATCTCCAGGTGCAAGTTCATTGTCACTCTTGCAAAACTTGTTTCTTCAGAGTATGGGGTAGGCACTTTGTGCTATGTCTGCTCTACACATCTGCTTATACTGCCACCATGAGGTAGAAACACAAGACAACACCATGATTTTGGACTTTAGCCTCCTGAACCATGAGCTTAATAACCTTTCTTTTATAAACATGAAGTCTCAGGCTTCGTGTTATAGTCATAGAGACTAAACAAGAGAGAGAGAGAACCTAAATTTCCACCAACCAGTGAAGGGATAAATATAATTTTACATGTCATTACAATGGAACACTATTCACCAACCAAAAAAATGAAGTATTGATACATGCTACAAGGATGGCTCTTGGAAACATGTTAAACAAAAGAAGTTAGTCACAAAACACATATTGTATGGCTCTACTCATATAAAATGCCCAGAAGAGACAAGTTTATATACAGTGAAAACAAAGTAGTAGCTTTCTTGGCAGTGCACATAGGAAGAAAAGGGAAGAATGGGAAGCGACTGCTAATTAGCATAGAATTTTGAGAGGAGATGAAAATATTTAAACTTATGTTGATGATGATTTCATGAGTCAATAAGTCTTCCAAATGTTATGGAATTTTATACTTTGAACAAATTTTGTGATACGTAATTAATACTGCAATCAAGCTGCTTAGGAGAGATTACCAGTGCATTAAGAACACTAACCGGATATTGAAACCAGAATCATTAGGAGATCTGTACATTCATGTGTAACAAAAGAGAGTTGAGTATCAAACCTTGCATGTAAAATTTTGTTCCAACAAGGCATAAGTATAGAGGAGTTAGGTAATTTTTAAGGAAATATTGCATTGTTGAGTTTTTCTTAAAATAATTTTCTGCAGAGAGAGTGGTGTTGGAATGTCCACCTTGGAAGTTTGCTCTCCACATCTGCTTTGCTTTCAGAGCAGGTCGTTTTCTCCTTTTTTTTTTTTTTTTTTGGTTAACCATCATAAATAAGTAGAACTATTTCATACTGTACAGCATAGTTTGCTTGTTAGACACTGTAGGAAATATTTTAGGTTTTTATGCCTGAAAAATTCACAAAAAAGAAATATAATAAGGAAAACCTGTTCAATCTTATCCATTGTTTTTAACTTTCACTGGAAGCCTGCTGTGGTTATTCTAACTCTGATTTGCTTTGTTACCTACTCCAGGGGAGTGTCTGATTTGTCACGGAAAAGCCTTCACACCTGGGGTGGCCTAAGGTTCAGGGTTGTCTCACTGGGCATGTAACACTCACAAGGCACCCAAGTGACAGTGTTAAGAAACCAAATGTCAAGGACCACCAGGAGCACACAGCCCTCAGCCACCACAGGCCTTAATTCCTTTACTGAAAGTTCCATGAACAAGTGATTCCCAACACCAGGAAGTGGGCAGAAGGTGTGGGGGGGATTCAGCTCTTGCCTTAATCACTAGAATACTGCTTTGGCCACAGCCACATCAAGCTAAACATGTCACATTCAAAGTAGCATTAATCATTAATCCAAGGATGAATACTTTCTGTGCCATAGCTGTATCTACATAGACCACAAATTTACTTAAAAATCACTGAATTGTATGCTCTGAATGAATTTCATGATTTGTAAATAAAACTCTGATAAATGTTTTTAAAACATGACAAGGTTTCCACTCTGCAAAACACCCGACTCTCAAGAATACTTGAATAGCGATAAACTTATCATAGTTTTAACAGCTTTTTTGTAGGTTTAATTTACATAAGCAAAATCAATTAATTAGTAAGAGTATAATTCTGATTTTTAGTATATTTATATAGATTTTAATACAGTTGATATATCCATCTACTTTTTTCTATAAAGCATGTTTACAATCTGAAAAACAGAAGAAAATTAATGACTATAAAGATGTAATAACCAGTTAATAGAAAGAATATGCTGAATTCAAAAACTTCTTAAACATTTTTAAAAAGTTATCCTCATAAAGGTTACAAGTTTTATATGTCTTTTTCATACTCTTTATTTTAAAATGAAGGGGTCCTGTTATTGGTTTGGGGGGATATTATCAGCATTACTGGTGAGTTCTTCTATGTTTACTTCTGGAAGTAAAAATCCTTGATGTATGCACTTTTAAAACATTTTAATAGCTCAAGTGTTAATATTTTTCCTTAAGACTAATTGAAGAAAGTAACGTCTTTCTGAGGAGTATTAAAGGATTTGACTGATTGCAAAAATAATATCTTCCTTTCAGGAGGATGAAAAACAGATTCATAGAAGTGATCAAGCAAAGCTGTTTTCCAAAATGGCCATGAGTCTCCTAACGTGATATTAAAAGAGATTGTTACCCAGAAGACACAGGTGTTGCTGAGCATGATCTGTATTTGCTGGGAATAAAATACAATGTGCGTTTTTCCAGAATTCTCTGGTTACCTGCTTTTAAAACAAAACCTATTTTTCTACCCTCATTGTCAGCTGCCTCACAAAGCAAAAATGCACTCAATCCAAAAGTAGCAAGTAGCCTAATGTCTATGCAATAACTGTTAACAGTCAGCCACAAATACATGCCTATAGGCATGAATTGCTAATGACATGATGTATGACAGCAAGGATTTGAGGTGCCAAAAGCAACTTTCAAATCATTTCATTTGAAGAGTGTCCAAGAGAATTACAGAGACATTGTGATCTTCCTAGTTAATTCTAGATAATTGTTTTTAAAAATGAAAAAGTTAGACTTAAAGTGCTCTAATGACACCCAACACTGCTTGTGGTATCTAGATAATAGCACAATGCTACATTTCATGCAGTCTAACGATATAGTTTGAATTATCAATTGATTTATTCCATTAACTGATATTTAACTGATATTTACTAAGATTTTAAAAGGCATACAATCTTTGCCTCATAGTGTTTACATAGAATAAATTTTTTTATTTAACCCAATAACATATGAAATCCATGGAAAAAATTTCTCCCAAATAACATTCCTATAATAACATTTAAAACTTATACATTTATTTGCAAATAAAGAAGATTGGAATAATGTGTATACAATGAATGGCCAAATAACTTTCAACTACATTTGTTCAATTCAGTCACATTTCTGTCATTATTTGTCCCCAAAAGTTTTGTCATTGCTTTGGTCTAATCAGCTTAGACTTTAGAAGAGCTACACAACATTCTTTTCCAGACCTGAGATTTACTGCAGAAGTCTGGGAAGAAGGAATCTTTAGTTCTTTCTAACTTCTCTGAATTTTATCAGTAAAACAAGAAAAGCAAAATATACTTTAAGGATCACAAAGAAGAGTAAATGCAGTAAGGAGAAGAACAAGCCCAGCACCATCTCTTACACAATACCTTTGTAGGCATCTTCTGCTTGTTGAAGAGATACCTGGTCATCTACCCATAAGCACAGTTATTGCTACAAGAACAATATATAAAATACATGTGACACCTAAACACAAGACAAATGTATCTTGTCACTGACAGGAACCAGTATTTCAGTGAAATAGGAGGAGAAACGACTCCCATTGGAATTTACCTGCAGCCAGGGAAATGCAGCCATGGTCCAACATAATGAACTACTAAGATCATGAGAAAGCCAATATGTAACCCTGGTTCATCCATCTTCAATATTTTTCTTCTAAACTCCACCACTTGCCTGGGAATTTGATGTTGAGTTTCTGGAAAGTCTACTTTTCCAGCTGGTGCTTTTCATAATTTTATAGAGATTTTAAAATTATAGTATGGTATCTTTTATTGGTTTTATGATGTTTTCATAATTTCTTCATAAGCCTGTGTCTCAACACGCTGTGTAGATTTGGATCTTGCTGGTGAAAACATTTATATTCTTCATAATAAACATTATAATGGGTGTATTTTATTTAACCATTGTTCTTAAGTTTCAATGCAACACAGGTTGACAAAGGATAATAAATGCACCAACATTTTTATAAATCCATCATTATTTTTTCTGTTTGAAAGTGCATGGAAATATAAGCAACACGTAGTTCCCAGTTACACGTGCCTCATTAACCATCACAAGATGCTAACATGAAAGTCCAATCTCTGCTACTCAGGAGCTATCAAACTGCTAAAACTGACCAAAATCAGAGCAGGCAATTAAAAACAAAATAAGCCCCCGCTTTGATTCCTATCGGCCTATGCTCTCCTTCAAGGCTCCACATGGAAAACATCAGCCCTGTCGAGGCACTTGGACGTGACCTACTAAGATAGGTTCCATCTGTACGAGGCTCCCACGTTGGGAGCAAAAGATGAGGTTGGAAGCCTTTTCCCAGCTCCCAGTTCTTGCTCTCTTCTCCCTATTCACGTGTCCACTCAACCATGGAAAAACACAAAACCAATACACATTTCTGGAGATCACTTAAAATCACAGTAACTCTGGTTTGAGATTTTCTACATACCCTATGTCTGTCCTGTCCTGATCTCCTTCAACATGTGTGCTTCCAAGAGGACTGCTGTGAAATCCACCAGTAAAGTATGAAAGGTAAATCAGCTTCATTTGCAACCCACCAGTGAAAAGAAAGTTTCTGTGTCCATCTCTGCATTCTTGTGATTTCACTGCATAACAACAACAACAACAAATTAAAATGTCTAAGGAAATTCACTGTCAATTACTGCCTGGAGCATTTGTGTTACCTGTTGCTAAGGTCACAGTAGTGAGACTAAAACTGGAAGAGAAAGAAATTCTACAAAGAGAACATTGGGGATACTTTGCTTAAAATGCATGGGCCTCATACAGACAGCTTTGCTTCTTTCTTTCTTTCTTTCTTTCTTTCTTTCTTTCTTTCTTTCTCTTTCTTTCTTTCTTTCTTTCTTTCTTTCTTTCTTTTTTTCTTTCTTTCTTGTCTTTCCAAAGATGCACCTACATTTGTTGAGTACAATCAATTGCTCTAAAATCATGTTGAATTCAAGTGCAATAATGGAATACAATATATTCTCTGTAGCAACAAACTATTGTGGGTGCTCAAAATAACTGAAATTTAAATAGGAGCAAGCTGGTACTTAAAGTGAGACTTCTTTGAGCAGAGCTTGATAGTTCTTTTAAACCACTGTCAAAGTATAGATGAATTAAGAATGAGAAATTAAAAAGGCACAGCCACTTACCCAAGACTGCTATCTTTCTGATCCTGGTTTACAAGTCCTCATATTATAACATATCTTTTAGCCTAAGAAAAGGTCTTTCCTTTTCCCTAGGCGGAAAAATAGTTATTTAGCAAAGCCAAATACAATCGTAAAATATTTACATCCTTGTTCAATCTAATTCACGTTAAGTGCAATACAGTCTTATTCCAATGAATATAAAGCCATTACATAAGGCTGAGGATGAAATGAATGTCAAGGAATTTAAGAACATAATGGAGGCCAGTAAGCTACAATCAGTGTCAGGACCCAATTGCTCATGGCCAATAACCAAAGGTTAAACATGATTAACTTACAGATTTTTTAATGTCAAGATCCAATAGAACATTTGATCCATTAATATTTCCATGTGATATTTTATTTTAGTACATCAAAATATAAGATCATTATAAGAATGCTGTATAAATATTAAATCGAAAAAGCAAAGGAGCACTTTGGGATTCATGAAGGTCACTACCTCTAAGGAATCCTCTAAAATCGGTTACATTAATCTTCTCCATGTACCAAAATCACAGAGAGAAGCAAGCTCAAAGGTAGTGTAGTAGGATCTTGGATAATGCAGACGGGAGTGGGCAGCTAAGGCTTGGAATATTGTCTGAATAGGCTCAGTTACCTCGATAGTTGATGCAACGCTGCACTGTGAGATACTGTAATATTGAAAACTATTAGATCTTTTCATCGGGAAATCTGTTGGCACAGGCCTGTAACCCCAGCTATTCTCAAGGCTGAGGAAGGAGAATCGGAGTTCAAGTCCAGTGGGTTATTTAGCGACATTGTGAAACTGTATCAAAATGTAAAAAATGAATAAAAAGGGGTGGGGATGTAGGTGAAGGTGAAAGCCATGGGTTCAATCTCCAGTTAACAACAGTAAAAAATGATACAACTGAAGCCCAAAGTCACCTCCTTTCCTCTCAGTTCCATAGATTATTTTGTAACCTACATCGCAGAAATTCTAATTTCTCATCATTTGTATTCTCAACACTATTTGTCACTAATGATGCATCTATTTGAACTTAACTGCAAAAGACAGACTGTCTATGTTCATGTGTATAGAACTAGATGTGTAAAAGCAGAAATTAGAACACCTGTATGAAAGGGACACCATGATATTTTTTGGTAGCAGAAATTGAACTCAGGACCTCACACTTGCCAGGCAGACCCTACATCACTGAGCTATATTCTTGGCCCTAGTATTTCTATTATCAGATAAGTTTATTCTTGTCTTTTGTCTTCTCCTTCACTTGAAAAAGAATAGTTCCATGGGTCATAGGAAATCTGGATGAAATATTTGGTTTACTTTCCAAAAGCATTCTGGAGTCAAGTTGATGTTATGGGGTAGGATTTATAGGATAAGATGATAAACTGACTTAAATATTCTCAAGGCAACTAATTTATTAATACTCTACAAATGTACAAAGTTGCAGAGATATAAATAAGTCTTTATGTTATTTCTCTCAGACAGAGATTACAAATTTATAAAAACTTCTCTCTAGAAATCTGATTCAAACAAGGATCACATATGGCAAATACTGAGTAATTAAGTGCATCATTTGCAAAACATTGGACAGTAAAAAAAAGACAATCAAAAATACTACATAAGTAATGGGAACTTTATTGTTATTATTCTCCAATGAATATCATATAAATATTTCACTAAATTAAGAAAATTATTAAGTATAGCTATTCTCCCAGAACAAGTCATCTAAAATTTCATGATGCTGTTTACTAAGCTATATAGTTTCTAAAATTATGAAATGTCACTACATCTTGAACATTTAGGGTTCTTTTTTTATATTTTATTCTAGGGCAAGGAATTTCTTTTTTATTAATGATTTCCCATGATTCATTACTTCTGGCATTTTTTTTTTCTGTCATTCTGTGTGGTGCAGAACCTAAATCAAAGGCCACCACTGAGATTCCCAAAATGCTAACAAGTAAAAAGCCTAAAACAAGACAGAAAGATCTGGTGCAGGAAATATTTTGTTCAAAGGAGATTTCCCAAAAGAAACAATTCTAGAATTCCCCTACACTGTCTGAAATAAAGGATATGTTTTGTTGAATAAAACTGCCAGAGTATAAACAAGATGTCTCAAGAAAATAGTTTTCCACATGTTAGGAGAGAAATAATCCTCTTTGCTAGATTACATATATGGGATATGTCTTAGAGATGTTCTACAGTAATCTTTGTTAACTCACATACACCATGACATGAAGAATTCCACTTATTTAAGAAAAAAAATGAATTTGAAAAGGGCTGATGACTTCAGAACTGCTATTATGCTTAAAATTTTGACTTTACCTTGCACCATGATTTTTAAAAACCTTTTAGTCAATTTTTTATGTTTAATATATCACTATACTTAAACATAATTTTACAGTTACACAAGGAAGTAATTCACTGTCCTACCAGACCAGACATAACTGTCAGAATTTGAAAATACTAATAGACCATAAGAAGTTAATTGTTTTCACAAAGCCAAAAGCATTCCTCCAATCATCTCCTTGAAGTTAGGCAAAATTGGCTGCTCACATCTAGTCCAGAAGTCAAACCCCACACAGATTTGTTTCTTTATGAGTTTGTATGCTTCAGTGTGGGAACATGAAATAGATTCACAGACACTGATTGAATGTTGTCAGTTTTTTTCTCAGGTTTGCATAGGGTTCATAGGTTGGAAGACTGGTCCTCTGGTGTGAAATGTAAGGAGGTGGTAGAACCATTAAGACACAGAGCCTCAAGGAAGGTGGTTAGATCATTGGGATGTGCCCAGAAGGAACTGATATTATTTCATGTAACTCTATTAATGCCTCATCAAAATGATTGTTAAAAAAGATCATGACTGGCTTCTTCTAGCTCTCTAGATGTTGGTCTTGCTATGTGACATCTCCCTTTTACATTGGCTCCTGCCATGATGCCATATGCCATGAAATGTTTTACTTAACAGAGCTTGCCCTGTGCTATTTGGACTTTCAACCTCCAAAACTGTGAGCTAAGTTAAACCTCTTTTCTTTATAATGTATCCAGCCTTGAATATTTTGTTATGGCAATGGAACAATTTTGTTGCTAAGCATATAAATCTTATAAATTCTTATAAAGAGAAACATTTTAAATATAACAGAATTTTCAAATCACATTGTATTTTATAAATACAAATCTACATTTTATATAGCAAGTATCAATCTGAATATTTAATTTTCTTTTCACAGAACTGCTGTTTAAAAAAGCACAATAATAACCATCACTTTACAGAAAGAGATATTTAAGTCAAAAATTGTAAAAGCCTGGCCCTATAACAAATGATTAGCAAATAAGGAATTTGGGATTTGAAACTAGATCTATGTAGTTTCTCAGTATTCTAATCCTGCTACCACTAGGAATATGCTGCAAGATTACCCATATGAGAAAATGACCCATGTTCAGAGAAAAATTTAAAAAAACATTAAAAAGTCTAGGCAAGAAATCTCAGGGCTTATATTCCCTGTGGTTGGAGATAGTACTCCTAATTCATGGGACATTAGGAGGAATTATCTCACACTAAATGCTGTGACCATCCAAACTAATATTGTGCAAAACTAAGACCCAAAAGGGTCAAACTGCTTCAAGTATGAAGTTCCATTCTATCTCAGAGTAAAGTTTACATGAAGAAAAAAAAAAAATCTACTCCCCATCAGGGTAATGGTCAAAAGTGGCATCATTCACAAAACAATTGATAGGATGCCTCTTACAAAAGTATGATTCATAATGAAGGGAAAATATCAATCAAAACTACTCTAGAACTGAAAAAATGATAAAATCAATAAGTTTTTACTGTGAAATTCTCAAAGTATTCTATATATTGAAAAGTAAAAAGAAAGATTGATTATGTTAAGTGGGGATGCAAACAATACAAAAAAGCATAAATAGAAAATATAAACACTTTTGAAATAAAAATGCATTGATAAAAGTAACAACAAATTATACATTGCAGAAAAAACAATAGTGAACTCAAAGACACAGCAATATTAGGTTTCCAAACTAAAAACAAAAAGAAAACTAACAGAAAAAATGGACATAACATTAGTAGCTGCATATTTAAAGCACCATAAAATATATATAATGCTCAAAAAGAAGTGCATTTATCAAGAGCATTTTAATAAATAATGACTAAATTACAAAGTTTTATGAATTTTACAAGTTTTAACTTCACAGATTCAAGAATCCAATGAATCCTGAGGCAAGAAACAAGAAGAAAAAGATCTCAAGGTACATCACAATCAAATTGCTCTAAATCTTTGAAGAAATAAAAGGAAAATCTTAAAAGGAACCACAGGGAAAAAAAAAACATACATGACATGCAGAGAAATAACAAAGAGACAAGGGGAGCGTTCTCTTTGGAAACAAAGCAAATGCTCTGAAGAGACGGAGTGACATCTTTTAAGAACTGAAAGATAAAAACTACCAAGCTAGAATACTATACCAAGCAAAAAGTCTTTTGTAAACAAAAACAAAATTAAAACTTTGATATATAAAGCCTGAGTGTTTTCCTTACTAGCAGAACTGTGGCACGAAAAAATTTAAAAAATCCAAAGGTAGAAGAGAGGGATGCTATATGGAATTATTGATCCATCTATGTGAATAAAGAGGGCTAGAATTTGGTAGCTATGTGTTTAAAAATAGGATTTTTCTTTAGTGCTTAAAAATTGTCTGTAGAAAAATTAATAAAAAAGTATGTATTAAATGTGAGTTTTAAAATATACAGCAGTAAAAATGTAACACTACAAATACGGAAAATATTGAAAGTAGAGTTTTGTGTTATAAAAGTAGTGAAAATAAAAACTGGTGAATTAAAAATATCCACTATATAACCCTATGGCAAGTAATATAACAAAAATTTTATATTTCATAAGCTAACTGATTAGAATGATTTTATTAAAGATACTCACAGAAGATTTAATATTGTATTATTTCTTTTTTATGAGAAACTCAGAGTATAAATAATTTGAAGATCAAGTAACTTAACCAGAAAGTCAACTTCATGAAGATGAGAGAGGGGAATGAGGATGAAGGGAGACAGGGGCCAGGCTGAGAAGCGGAAGTAAAGATACATCATTAAGATGAGGTGTGTGTGTGGCCAGTCCATTAGGACGAATTAATTACATGTATGGCAAATATGTATTACTAAAAAAGTTAACAACTAATTTTAAAAAATCTGAAAAAGTACAAACAATGCCACAACAAACAAGCTCACACATTCAGAAAATATTTAAGCCCAAAGAAAGTGGGGAAAAGGAGACAGATGGAGAGGGGAGCTGGAGCAGAGGAAGAAGGAAGCCGGGAGTGAAGGAGGAATGAAAGGATGAGCCCGGATGCTTATCCTTTTGCTAAGAATTTTTAAATGTACGTTCAAAAAGATTCAGTCTGTGGTTTCTTGTTCTGAAGTAATGGTGGCCTTGTAGAATGAAGTGAAAGTTATTGTCTCTTCTAGTTTTCAAGAAAAAATTGTACGGAATTGATAAGATTTCTATACAGAAGGATTCGAGCATAGCCTATGTGCTACTTCCCCATCGCGAACATATTCAGGATGTTCTGCCAACACATGCCAAGAAAAAGTCTTTTTAAGCAAAATACAAGAAGGGCTGCTTCTTCAGAATAAAGAGATGAGCGTATTGTTCGTTCTCCCCACTCCCATCAGCAGGCTGCTGGAAGTTCTGGCCGCTGGAATAAAGTGAAACTAAGAAATGAAAGACACTCAGATTAGAAAGGAAGAAGCAAATCTAAATTCCCAGGTGACACGACCATCTATGTAGAAAATCCAGTGAAATTTATAAAAACAAGTGTTAGAATTCCTAAGTGAATTCAGGAAGTTCAAAACACTGTACAATCAACGTGAAACACCAGTTTAGTTTACAAGCTACGATGAGCAACTAAGAATTCAAAATATAAAAATAATACCATTTATAATAACAAAATATTAAATACATAATGACAAATCTCATAAGAAATATATTAAACATGTACACTGAAAAAAAAAAAAAGAGTATGGTTGTCACAGATGGGGCTTCCAGAGCTGCTGAAAGGGGCAAGTGTTCATGGCAACATGGAGACAGACAACCTAGCATCTCCACAGCCCTTGCCAGTAAAAGCATCAGTTGAAATACTGTTTGGTTTTTTCAAAAAAAGAGGAAGAGGAGGAGGAGGAGGAAGAGGGAGAGAAAGAAGAAGAGGAAGGGGAAGAAGAGAAAGAAGAAGCCTATTGTGTTTTGTAGCAACATTTGGCTTTCAGCTTTATTTTAGGCTTTTAAAATGTTCAAAACGTCTCCTGTTAAAATAAGTAGAGAGTTACACGTGCATCTATGTACCACAGCTGTTGCGACCACATTACTCCTACATACTTATGGCGATTACAAGCAATGACAGCTGAGCTCAGAGTACCACAGTTACTATCACTGGCAGTGCTAATACTAATAAAACACATAATCCATGATAATAAGCAAAGGTAAGTCCACTTTTGTATAACAAGGAACTGTTTCTAAACTGTGGTATAATGAACTCAGTGTTTACTTTCACATCACCCTCCCAGCAACGCATAGAGCAACATGGCATCCTGTGTCCAGTGTGCGGGGGCCCTGGAATTGTTTCATACAGGTTGACACGTTTTGCTGCTCCCATTCTCAAAGCAACTTTTTCGGAATTTGCATGACATGGCTATTTCAGCTGAACTGAGTGACTTTGTTATAAAGCAGCATGTAGCAATCACTGGCTGGAAAACAAACCTGCCTAGCAACAGCAAAATTAGGTGAACTGAGTCTCTTAAACATGGATTATTGGCATTCACACGATACTCGTCTGCAGAAACTCCAAAGTTATACTTACCCTAGTTTCTTGGGTTCTCCCCTATCTTAAGAATTCACTGTAAATTCACTAAACTTTCCCACCCTGGATTTTATAAGAATAATTTCCAAATGAAACATTTTCTGGGGCTCTGGTGCCATTCAAAGCCTTGGACATTTTTACTCTCAGGAATTTTATCTTGGGAGAAAAGGGGCAGTTGAATATTGGTGCTTTCGTGGAAATGAACTTCCTTCTGAGATATACCAGAAGCTCACCAAAAGGAAGGACCAGGAACCTTGCATGGACACATTCAACTTTGAACTGTCAGTTTTTTGGAGTGACTAGAAACACAAATTTCATCATTTGTTTAGAGTTTCATAGGATATAATTAAACATAACTGCAGAAGAACATCTTTTAATTCAGTCTTCTTGAATAAAAAATGATTTGTGATATTTTTAAAAAGTAACTTTGGAAATTACAGAATAATTTAAAAAATGGAAAAACAACTATTCACAATTTTATTGTAAAAAGAAAATCATTGATTATATATATTCTTTCTATTCTTTTCTATGATTTTTTAAAGGTTAAAATTATATAGCATATATAATTTGTATATTGTTTTTGCATAAAACATTGTTTTCCCTATCATTAAATATTATTCAAAGAGACATGTAAAATCATCAACAGATGTATCAGAACTCATCAAATTATTATTGCCAGAACAGTTGAATTATTTATAATTTTCTCAATAGTTAATAATCTTTAGTAAACATCTTTAGGCTTGATAGATTCTTCAATTATTTCTTTACATTGCATATGCATAGATTTGGATTAAAGTCCATAGATTTGGATGACTGGATTAAAATTATGAACAATTTGTCATTTCATTAAGTAGATTTTCAAAAAACAAATGATGCCAATTTAACCTCTCCCAATCTGGACCTGAGAATAATATTTCCTTCTGAGTCTCCACATTGAATCATCTTACCTATTCAGTCATACTTGTTCCCTCGGTATGTGTGAGGGCCTGGCTCCCAGATTCACTGTGAATACAAGAATCCAAGGGTGCTCTATGTCCTTATAGAACATCATGCAATAACTGCACACAACTTATTCTTACCCTCTTGTGTGCTCTTGTATAGTAGGTATTATAATACCTATTAGAATATAAATAGTTGTTATAGTGTATTGTTTAGAGAATATTGAGAGTAAGGAAATATATATATATATATATCTCACAAATGCAATTTTTTCAAATATTTTTCATCTGTGGTTGGTTGAATCCATAGACATAGTGGGAGTGGGTATATGGAGGGCTGACTGAATTGTTATTTTGATGGGTGGAAATACTATTTAAAAATGCCTGTTTTCTGCAAATCACTCTATAGATTTAAAGCAATTTCACAGAAATTCCAATAGAGTATTTTGTGGCACTGGAGAAACTTATTCTAAGATATATATTGATAAGCAAAGAGCAAAGATGATCCTAGGCATGTAGAAGGATAAGCAGGGAGTGTTCGGTTTCTTTGATATCAGGAATCATTTTGAAGAACAAGTGATTAAAATAATGTGGGAGGACTGTAGAAGTGGATTTGATGATAATAGCCCAGAAATATATCCATTAATATGTAAAAATTGAAATCATGTCACTGATAAGGAAATCTAGGGGAAAATGAGGACTTTTCTGATAAACAGAACTAGATAAATAATTATGCATATTTAAAATGAAAAGAAATTCTAGTTCCCTTTGAATGTAAACATCAGTTCCAAATGCTTTAGGATTTAAGAGAGAAATCAAAAAACTTGAATTTTTTAGTTTTATTCACAAATATCTCGCTAACTTTGAGGACAGTAGTGATTTTCTAATGACTCAAAATCCAGTAGCTACAGTCTGCTGGGCCCACCCTTCCACCAGGAACATCATGCAAGCCCACCCCAGTCCTAAGCTGCCTGGGACTGCCGCCGCTGGACCCGCCCTTCCACTGGGAACATTGGAACCTTGGACTACAGTGGATTACCGTGCTGGCTGGATGAGAGACTCAGGAACCCCTCACCCAAACAGAAGACCTCAGCAGGCTCCAGTCAGTGTGGTGAGTTTGCCCCTAAAATAGAGGTCTGCTGTGAGTAAATAGGAGCGGAAGTGAAGCTCCCTCCAACTGTGAGACCTTGGTGAACTGGGCAAGAGAGTGAGTAATCCCCCCACACACACAGAGAACATCAGACAGGTTGAGGAGTGCACCAATAACGCCACCCCCAACTTAGAGAAAATTAAAAGAGCTTATGAGACCCCCAGTGACACAGTAGGGTCTCAGCTGACACAAACACTATAGTCAGGGCGATCTGGTGACTTGCAACAACCTGAAGATATAGCAACAGCAGGAACTAAGAGTTGCCCTACATCAATACTTCTAGTTAGTTAGCGCAGAAAGAATATAGGACTCACCCAACAGGCCCTGTAGGAGGAAGTCAGGTGACTGGCTCTCCTCTTCATTGTGGTACCCAGCAGTTTGACAAACATAAACCACACAGTAGGACCCGAAAACTCACACTACGGACAGTTGTGACTGTTGGAATAGAAAGAACCGATATTTACTGAAAAGGTGAAAATGACTAAATGAAAAGGCAAAATGCAATCTCAGACAGCTAGTCCATCAGGAGCAAGTACAGGCAACAATGAAATAGAGGACTTTAAAAGTCATTCACCAGAAATCTCTGAAAAGATAGCAAATGAAGTAAAGAAACAAATTGATAAGGCTACAGAGGACCTCAAATTAGAAATAATGTCTTATATAAAGACAGAAATAACAGCCTTAGTGAATGAGTTGCTCAATATAGCTAGAGAAGAAATAGATGAAAAATACAGGAGCATGGAAAATTGATTGAAACTCTGAAAGAACAATGCAGAAAACAAGCAGAATCCATGAAACAAATACAGAGATATCCAAGAAACAAAAAATTGTATTGAAAGCTGGCAAAAAAGTTTAAATGAAGCTGAGGATAGAATTTCAGACATTTAGGATAGGATCGCAGATAGCAATCATGAAAGGGTAGAACTTATAAAAACAACAAAGCAGCCTTAAATGACAATCCAGCAGCTTCAAGATGATGCCAGGAGAAACAATGTAAGCCTAATAGGCATCAGTGAGGAGGCAGGAGACAGCGCAAAGGACATAACTAAGCTGTTCACAGAAGTAATGGCAGAAAATTTCCCAAACATGGGGAAAGAATCTGATATACAAATAAGTGAGGCATATAGAATGCCAAACAGTCATAACCAACATGAATCTACACCCAGACATATAATAATTAAGATCTCAGGCATACAGCATAAAAACAGAATTCTAAAAGCTGTTAGAGAAAAGACACAACTCACCTATCAAGGAAAACTTACTAGAATCACTGCAGACTTCTCAGTGCAAACCTTCAGGTTAAGGTGAGCTTAGAGTGAAGTATTTCAAGCCCTAAAAGAAAACAGCTTTCAATCTAGACTGATGTACCCAGCAAAACTTTCATTCAAATTTAATGGAGAAACAAGATATTTCCATGACAAAGAACAACTGAAGAAATTCATGGCCACCAGACCAACTTTAGAAAGAGTATTGAAAGACATACTACACAGAGATAAAAATGACCACAATCCCTAAAACAACAACAGAAAGAAATCACCAGGTAGGATAAGCAATTAAATAAGGGGAAAAGCAGGAAACCAACAATAGGAACACAACATGGCAAAGTCAAGCCAGTACATATCAGTGATATCCATAAATGTAAATGGGCTCAATTCACTTATCAAAAGAAACAGGTTGACGGGATGGATCAAGAAACAGGATCCCACAATATGCTGTATACAAGAAACACATCTGACCCAAAAGGAAACTCATAGATTAAAAGTCAAAGGATGGAAAATAGTATTCCATGCAACAGGAACCCAGAACAAAGCAAGGGTAGCTATTCTGTTTGCAGACCAAATGAACTTAAAATGTAAAAGGATTAAAAGAGATAAAGAAGTCCACTACATACTTATTAGTGGAAAACTACAAGAGGAAGAACTAACAATTATAAATATATAGCACTAAATACAGGAGCACCCAGCTATATAAGACAAATACTAATGGGCATGAAAAACCAAATACACAAGAACACAATTGTAATAGGAGACCTTAATACCCCACTGTCACAAAAAGATGGGTCAACTAGACAAAAATTCAGCGAAGAAATAACAGAACTGAATCATACCTGTGAGAAAATGGACTTAGTGGATGTTTACAGAGTGTTCCACCCAATCACATCAGAATATATGTTCTTCTCAGCTGCACATGGGTCATTCTCCAAAATGGACCATATATTAACCCACAAAGCATTCTCAACTAAATGCAAAGGGAGCAAAATTATCCCATGCATAATATCTGATCATAGTGCACTAAAATTGGAAATCAATTGCAAAAAAACCCTGCAAAACCTGCATAAATACATGAAAACTAAACAACAACCTTCTGAATAACCAGTGGGTTACAGATGAAATTAAAGAGGAAACAAAACAATACTACAACACAATGAAAATGCAGATACAACATACCGTAACCTATGGGATGCAATGAAAGCAGTCCTAAGAGGGAAATATATAGCAATAAATAGTCACATCAAGAAAATGGAAGGAACACAAATAAATAACCTAATACTACATCTCAAGCTTCTAGGAAAGGAAGAGCAAGTCAACCCAAAGCTCACAGAAGAGAGGAAATTGTGAAGACTAGAGCAGAAATTGTAAAGACTAGAGCAGAAATTAATGCCATTGAAACAAAAAAATATGAAGAATTGATAAATCAAAAAGCTGTTTTTTTGAGAGAATAAACAAAATTGATAAACCCCTAGCCAACCTTATCAAGAAAAACAAAGAAAAAACTCAAATCCTTGCAACAAGGACTGAAAAGAAGGAAATTACTACAGATCCCATGGAAATTCAAAAGATCACGAACACCTGCTTTGAAAAATCTCTACTCACATAGGGTGGAAAACACAGAGGAAATGGACAGATTTCTAAGAACATATGTACTACCAAAGCTAAACCAAGAAGATAGAGCAATTTTGAATAACCCAGTATCAGCTACTTAAATCGAAAACATAATTAAAAACTTACCAACAAAGAAAAGCCCAGGTCCTGATGGATTCACAGCTGAATTCTATGAAAAATTTAGAGAACATTTAATGCCAATACTCTTTAAACTCTTCAATTAAATTGAAAGATAAGCAGTCCTCCCTAACTCATTCTTGGAGACAAGTATCCCTCTGATACCAAAACCAGAGAAAGATCCAACCAAAAAGGAATACTATAGACCAATCTCACTAATGAATATTGATGCAAAGATTCTCAGTACAATACTGGCAAATAGAATGCAGCATATCATTAAGAAGATTTTACACCATGACCAAGTGGGATTTATTCCAGGAATTCAGGGATGGTTCAACATACGCAAATCAATAAATGTAATACACCACATCAACAGAGCCAAAAATAAAAATCACATGATCATCTCAATAGATGCAGAAAAAGCTTTTGATTAAGTCCAACACCTTTTCATGATAAAAACCCTACAGAAACATGGAATAGAAGGTATGTACCTCAATCTCATAAAGGTCATCTATGACAAACAAACAGCCAACATTATACTAAGTGGACAGAAACTGAAAGCCTTCACTCTAACATCAGGAACAAGACAAGGATGTCCACTGCCACCACTCCTTTTCAATATAGTTCTGGAAACACTAGCCAGGAAAATCAGACAAAAGTGAGAAATAAAAGGAATAAAAATAGGAAAAGAAGAAGTTAAATTATCATTATTTGCAGATGACAAATAGAAGACCCAAAAAACTCCATTAAAAGACTACTAGAGGTAACAAATAAGTTCAGCAGTGTAGCTAGATACAAAGTCAACACTCAAAAATCAGTAGCATTCCTCTACACAAACAAAAAACTCACTGAGAGAGAAATTATGGAAATATCACCTTTCACAGTAGCATCTAAAAAAATGAAATACCTAGGAATCAACCTAACCAAGTATGTCAAAGACTTATTTGCTAAAAATTATACTACTCTTAAAAAGGAGATTGAAGAGGATGTTAGAAAATGGAAAGATACTCCTTGCTCTTGGTTAGGAATAACAAATATTGTGAAAATGGCCATACTCCCAAAACTGTTATACAGATTGTATTAAATCCCAATCAAAATACCATTAACATACATTGCAGATCTAGAGAAAACATTCCTAAAATTCATTTGAAAGAGAAGAAACCTAGAATAGCAAAGGAGATTCTGGGAAACAAAGGCAAGACAGGAGGCATCTCAATTCCTGACTTGAAACATACTACATAGCCACAGTGATAATCAGCATGGTACTGGCAAAGAAACAGACCTGAGGATCAATGGATCAGATTAAAAGATGCAAAAACAACTACAAAGACCCTCAGCCACCTGACATTTGACAAAGGTGCTAAATATGCTCAATGGAAAAAAGATAGCCTCTTTAATAAATGGTGTTGGAAAAATTGGCTTTCCACATGCCAAAGACTGAAAATAAATCCATTCCTATCACCATACACTAAACTAAAATCAAAATGGATCAAGGATCTAAATATTAAAACAGAAACACTAAATCTACTGCAAGACAAAATAGGTAAAAATCTTGGAGACATAGGGGTAGGGAGACAATTCATAAATAAAACACGAACTGCACAGGAAATATTTCAAAGAATCAACAACAGTGATCTCATATTACTAAAAAGGTTTTATATATTCAAAAGAAATCACCAACAAAGTGAAAAGAAAACCCACAGAATGGGAAAACATTTTAGCCAACCATCCCTCAGACAAAGGACTTATATCTAGAACATAGAAAGAACTAAAAAACATCAAGCCCCCCCCAAATTCAAAGACCCTCTCCAGAAATGGGCATCTGAGATGAAAACACAGTTCTCAGATGAAGATATACAAATGGCAAATAAATACATGAAGAAATGTTCACCATCACTGGTCATTCAAGAAATGCAAATTAAAACAGCATTGAGGTTTCATCTCACCCAAGAAAGAATGGCTGCCATCAAGAAAACAACTGATAACAAATGTTGGCGAGGCTGTGGTGAAAAAGGAACACTGCTCCACTGTTGGTGGGAGTGCAGACTGGTGCAGCCACTATGGAGGTCAGTATGGTGATCCCTCAAAAAACTAGGATTAGAAGTTCCATTCAATCCAGCTGTTCCCCTCATTTTCCCAGAAAAATTGAAAAGGCAATGTCATAGGGATATATGTGTGCCCATGTTCATAGAAGCACAATTTGTGATAGCTAAATCTTGGAAACAACTGAAATGCCCATCCACTGCAGAGAGGATGAAAAAGATGTGGTATTTTTATGCAATGGAATACTACTCAGCTATAAAAAAGGATGATCTTGAGGCCTTTATTGGTAAATGGAGGCAACTTGAGAATATCCTCATTAGTGAAACAAACAAGGCTCATATTAGTAAATATCACATTGTTTCTCTAGTGTAAAAAATAATAATGGACAGAATAATGGTATCCAAAAAGTATAATAGATATACCAATATAATGGATACAATAGATATTGTAAAAGTGAAAGGGAAGGAAAGTGCTCTAAAGGATATAACGGTATGTATAGTGTGTAAATAGATGACCATATTACTGAGCTTTTGTTAGATCATTGAACTGAAGAGTTTGTACTGTCAATGTTTGTGTAGCCACTTTTTATGCTTTGACTTTGTAACTTTAGCAACTATTGTTAAGTTAACAATGTATAATGTATCAACTAGCAATTTTATGATGTTAATTTTTTTGAACTCTATATTCTACTTTTCTTCCTGTTTTTTCTATTTTGTCTTTTTAAATTTTTATTTTTTTTCTCTCTTAAAATAAAATCTAAAAAGTTAAAAAATCCAGTAGCTACAAAATTTTAAAAATGAAGAATTTATATATATTAAATTTAAGATATTTTTTTCATAAGATCTAAACATGTTAATCTTGAGAAAGTGATTTAACTTCTGTCTGTTTCAGTTTACTCATCTGTAAAATAAGACAATAGCACTGTTTCATAAGGTTATTTTAAGAACTAAAAGAATTAATTCAGGTAATGCATTCACAACAATTACCTAACATTTAGTTAACACTCAATGACTATAAGCCCAAAAAAGCAACATTTGGTTAATGAAAAGGTTATATAATAGTTTGAATAGTAAAATCATTATCTTTATTATTTTTTGTGATTTTATTAGTTTCATGTTTTTAAAAAATTTACTGAGGTGTCATTGACAGGTAAAAAGTTGTGCATAATTAATATACACAAATCAATGTGTTTAAATATACAGCTATAAAGCCTCACTGCCATGAAGACCACTGACATCTCCATCACCTCCCAAAGTTTTCTCCAACCCATTTATTATTTCTGTGTTTGAGTGCTCATGTGTATGGGGAGGGGGCTTAGCATAAGAGCTACTCTCTAGGCAAATTTTAACTATGCACTACATTACTGTGAGGTGTATCCACCGTGAGTAGAGCAGAGCTCTGGATCTTACTCATCTTGCATAAATGAAATTGTGCACTCCTTGATCATTACCTTCCCATTTCCCCCTCCCCTCAGCTACCAGAAACAACCATTCTGATGACTGTTCCTATGACTGTCTCTATCTTAGAGCCCACATATATGATATAATGTTGTATTGCATCTCTTAATTCACTTATTAGAATAATATTCTCTCCTTTCATTCATGTTGTTACAAATGTCAGGATTTCCTCTTCCCTTAAGACTGAATAATATTCTATTGTATGTCCATCCTATTTTATTCATCTCTTCATTCATCAATGGATACATTTAGATGTTTCCGTATCTTGGGTACTGTAAACAACGCAGCAGTGAGCAAAAGGATGTGATAAGAATGCAGGCATCTTATTGAGATTCTGATTTCAATTCTTTTGGATAAACACCCCCAGAATGGCTCTGATACTTTTAGTTTTTAAGTACCTCCTATGCTGTTTCATAGTGGCTGTACCAGTTTATATTTCACCAACAGTGTTAGAGTTCTCTTTTCTCCATGCTCTCTCCAAAATTCGTTTTTATTATCCATATCATTATTATCAAGAACTGCCACAAAAGGTGTGGGGTAATATGCCATTGTGGTTTTGATTTACATTTCCCTAATGTGTAACAATTGTAAGTACTTTTTCATCATCCTTTGTAGTTTGGAGATATGTCTATTGATTTCCTTTGTAAATTTTTAAATTGCATTTTTATATTTAGCTAAAGAAGTTCCATATATACTTTGTTTTTTATTGTTTTATTTTATTTTTGTTAGTATATGTTGGCAGCAAATAATGTTTATATTCCTTGTGGGAAGGCAGTACATGTACATGACAAATCTTTGTTTATTTTTTATTTTTTGGCATCAGGGATTGAACTCACGACCTCATGCTTGCCAGGCAGGCACTGTGCTGCTGAGTCATATCCCTTAATTTTTTTTTAATCTGCTTTACCTTTCCTGTCTTCCTCTTTCCCCTGCAAGGAAGATCTCTCTCCCTATTTCCTACTCTTTTGTGGCACTGAGTTATATTCTGAGTTTCTTAAATAAGAGAAACTGCACACTATTTAAGCATGGGTGTTTGATTTATTTTATCTAACATCATGGCTTCAAGGTACACCCATTTTCCCACCAATGATTTAAGTTTATCTTTCTTCATAGCAGAGCAATACTCCATTGTGTGTAAATACTACCTTTTCTTTACCTGTTCATCTGTGGAACTTCAAGACCACTTCCAAGATTTAGCTATTGTGAATTGTGCTGCCATAAATGTGAGTGTGCATATATCACTGTATCAAGAGGTATTTACCTCTTTTGAGAAGATGTCTGCAAAGGAATATTTGGATCAAATGAAATTTGTAGTTTTAATATTTTTGAGGAGTCTCCATACTGATTTCCAGAATGGTTGTACATTCCCACCAACCACATAAGAAGATTTCTTTTTCATCACCTCAGTCCCAGTAGCATTTGTTTTTATTTGATTTTTTTGATGATGGCCATGCTTTCTGGGGTAAGATGGAATCTCCAAGTTATTTTAATTTGCATTTTTTCATTGGCCATATGTACTTCTCCTTATATATTTTACATTTTGAAAATATCCCATTCTTTAGGTCGTCTCTTCATTTATTGATGTTGCTGTTATTGCTGCTGTGTGGAAGCTTTTTAGATGTAAACTTTCTTGTTTTTGTTTTTTTTATCCTTTTGGGTTCTTGTTTCTGTTGACTGTGTTTTGGTGTCACATGCAAAAATTATTGCCAAGACCAATGGCAAGGAGCTTTTTCACTGTTTTCTTCTAAGAGTTTTATGGTTTCAGATTTTTATGTTTATATCTTTAATTTGAGTTGCGTTTACATGTATGGTATAAAATGTGAATCCAATTTCATTCTTGTGCATGAAAATATACAGTTTTCCAACTCTCTTCATTGAAAATTCTACCCTTTTATTATTTTATATCTTTGGCAACTAAGTCCAAAATTAGTTGGGCTAGTTTTATGTCTGGCTTCTGCATTCTGTTGCATTGATCTGTAATTTTTTAATGACAGTACCTTACTGTTTTGATCATGATAGCTTTGTAACATAATTTGAAATCAGGAAATCTGACACTTCCCAGCTTTGTTCTTGATCAAACTTGCTTTTGACCTTGAAGATCTTTTTGGTTTCATGTAAACATTAGAATTCTTTCTATTTCTGACAGCATTAAGAATATCATAAGAGCTGCAGCGAATCTGCAGATCACTTTGGTTATTTTGATACTTTCACAACAGTAATTTTTCAAATCCATGAACATAGGATATATTTTATTTATTTGTATCATCTTCAATTTCTTTCACAATATTTTTATGACCTGACAGATTAATTGGCTTTAATTGGTCTTTTACTAGTCCCCATCAAGAGGTAAGATGCTCATGAACATTTATATTTAATTTTAAGTAAAAAACATTTCATTTTTAATGAAGTAAATGTTTATTTTAGTGCATTCTCTGAAAAGAATATTTAAGCATTCAGCTGATTGTTCAAGTATTATTTGTTTCATAAGCTACTTTCTCAGATGTTTGATATTGATCTTAAAGAATATTAAATATTAACTCTTGTTTTTGTAAAATAGCACATTAATTTACTCTCAAATTCTATATTAACTAGTTGGAAGTTAATTTTTTTACCAAATTGTCAAGGGAAATCTTATATTATTTACATATGTATGCATCATAATTTTAATTTTTGAGGTTATATCATTTTCCCAAAGTTATTTCCAAAGTGGATTAATAAGAGCTCTAGAAATCATCTAGTCACATAATTATAAACCAATTTAAATCCACACTAGTAATTTGCTTATAACCAAGTTCTAGTTAATGCTCAACCACAAAAGGCAGTCATAAAGTATATATTTGAAAGTACAGTCTGACTTTTTTCTGCAAAAAAGACTTACTGTTTTTTACAAAAATGAAAAAGTTACATGATTTCTAGACACCAGCTTGCAAGGTTTAAAATCATGCCATAAGCCCAAAATCATGAATATATAACTCATTTAGTGCTCAGTACTCTGGGAACTGTGCTTGCTACTAGAAGCAAAAGGCTTGTTTCTTCCTTTTCTGCAGTACGTTATGCAGAACAGTGACAGCATACTTAAAATACATGTGATTTTATGTGCCACCATCTTAGACATTTATTATAATGTACAGTTTACAGTATGAATAATTTCAATAAGTTTTGTGAGAAAAATTAATAAAGACACAAAAATAGCTCTGTCACAGAATCCATATAGCTGATATCTCTTAAAAAATAATTATACATAGTTCATTCTAAAGATTTGGGTGATATTATTGGCAAGTCTAGAAAACACAAAGTAGTAGAGTAATCCTAGCTAAGGAATGTGTAGATAATCAAAAGAAGAAAAAAAACCATTAATCCAAAATTGGTTGATCTAATTCACTGCACACCTTTTTTTCCCCTCTTTTTTATTAGATCTGGGTACGTCTTGCCTCTGGAAAATATCAGAATCCATTATAAGTAGCTAAATACAATAAGTACTGAAATAATGTTAGTGACATTGCAAATGTCCCCTGTGCTAACTGCAGATGTCTTCCTGCTATGGGGCACTTTTGAGTTAGATGGGCAGCTCCAAATGTGATCCTTGTGTACTGTGGTAAAAGCAGTTGACAGAAAACCAGCAAACCTGGAGTACAATTCAGCCTTTCCCCCTGACTTCATGAACGACTATAGCCAAGTGATGTAACTTCTTTATTTCTGTGTCCTCTTGCTTAAAATCAAGCATCTGAACCAGCTTTTATGAACCTTACTGGGTTTTTAAGCATACAATGTTGTTAGAACTAGAAAACATCAACTGTTACTATTTTAAACACTGAAATACATGATGCTATTGTTCAAGAACCCTCAGCATTATCTATTATCCCTAGCAATTCAGTCTGTTCTTCTAGGAGCCCCCATATTATTTTAGGAATTTGTGACCCATGTCAACACTCCAGAATTGGAACAGGGTGTAAGCAAAGTAAATCTGTCTTTCCTGTAGCCAGACCAGAGAGACAGTTGAATAAGGTGAGAAAAATAAGCATCTTTCTACAGCTAGGCTAACAGCTTTAGTGGATTTCCAGGGAAATCCCCTTCCTAATGTTCCACCTTTCTGGGGGTTAAAACCAAGCGATTCAGTCTCAGAAGATTCTTTATATTTGAAATCGATCATCTTAAATCCATGTGTTCAGGTATTTCACAAACATTTTCTTTGGAAAGAAAATTTCAGTGGTTAGGTAAGTCCAATAGAAAGGTGCATGAGCTAAAAGAAAATTAGCCCATGAGGCTTCTTCCTAGTAGACTGCACAATTGGGGTTGGTTATTACACAATTTCAGTGCCCTTCTGGTAGAGAGATGCTTGTGCTCCCTCCAGCAGGAGAAATGAGAATCTGCATGTAAGGGGCAGAGAAGAAGGGTGAGTAGTCACTAATAATGTGAAATTTTTATATCCAGTTGAGTATACGGTAGCGCAATTATTTGCAAGGTCTGGGGAACTTGACAACCTGCTGAAATAAGTCAAGTACAAGTGACAGAGCTGGAGACAAGACAGAGTCTGAGACTTTTCACTAAAAAGTGATGGAACATTGAGTTCAGAGGTTTTCCAGAAGGATTAGGAAAGAAAAGCAGAACTCTAGGCTTTTATTTTTAACAAGAGCATTTTAGACTTCAGGTGTAAACAAAAGCACTCTCTTCTGAACTCACCACTAACTGCTGGTTAAAATATTCTACTGGTGAAATCTCAGATCTGTGAATCAAAGATGGAAGAAGGAAGAAAAGCCTTGGAAACTGACTTCTTCTCAAGCAAAGGGGATTTCTAAGTGCTGAAGAAACCCTGATGACTTCAGTCTTCAAGTGAATGCAGTTTATAAGTCTCTTAAGGGTTTGTCTATGGTATACTTTTTTCCATGGGAGAAAAGTGTTCCTTTCCACTAATCAAAAGGAAGACCTTGCCTGACTCATCAGCCTGCTAATCTCTGGTCAGCATTGGCAAAATAACCAACTAAATTAGTAGCACTTGAGAAGTTCATCAGTAAATGAAATGCTAAGGGATTCATGATCTCTTTCTTTTATTTTTTTTTTCCTGACACAAACTAGTGAAGCAGCCCAGCCCTATTATAAATAAAACTGTTATCAGTGAAAGTTAAGACTCAGTGAGTCTTGCCAAGTTTTAAGCAGTGTGGAATGCTGAAACTACACATCCTCTTCTAGCTAACAGCATTTTTGTTTTGCTTAAAAAAGTACATAAGTCCTTTGTGAAATTTCTGAAAAGTGCAGCTATGCGAAAACAATAATATAAAAATGACCTAAAGTCCCAATATACAATAATAAGCTCAGTTGACCCAGTATTCATGATCTCCATGTTTCTATATTCATAAATATAAATACTCAAATAAAAATATCCTTCTGATACCAGAGAAAATGTTCATGTTATCAGTTGTTTGTGCAACATTCTATTGATTTTTTTATCTATTTTAGTTTCTTTCATTTTAGCTGAATCTAGTCTGTTAATAAGATACAAAGTTTATTCTAATCTTTATATTCCTTCCATTACCACCAAAATTGTTCAACACCCTCTGCTAGCAGATTATGGTGACGTTTTAAAATCTGAACAGAGTGGTAATGACTAAAAGATTAAAGATCTATGTTATTCTTAAACATGATTCATTACCATTTGATTGAAATAAGACCTCAGCCAATCATTAGGCATGGAAGTGCATCAAAATCAGTTTTTTTCCCAAATGTTTTACCTTATTTTTTGTCTTTGTATCAGGCAAAAGCAACCAGGAACAACTTTTCATTATGTTAGACAGAAAAGTTCAGTAGGCTGTTTCCCTAGATTTACTTATAAGAAAGAAGGGGAAAGGGAAACAGAGGAAAGGAAATGAGAGAATTATCATGATGCCTGAGAGGCCAGTGGCCCACCAGTAATGTTATCTTAGTACGCTGTCAGTTTTGTTGTTTCAAAATGGGACTGAGGAGAAGGAACTAGTGTACACACCTCTGGGCATATACTTATGTACACACATACTGCTGTGTGCTCAGAGGCCTCCATCTGTAGTTTAGGCAAATCTCCAACTCTGGTTCCATCAGGAAGTGCCAAACCAGGGCAGGAGTCAAGAGAGAGTCTAGTAGTTTGGACCTGAGTGAGAAGGTTTTTCCAGGTAAAAGGCAAAACCACCATGGTGACCAATGACCATTTGGGTGATTCCACATAACACTAAGTTCTAGAATCTTTTTAGGAGCTCAGGTAATTGTAAAAGTGAAAGGATAACCCTAACTCCCTAAACTCAGGGCAGAGTCATTATCTCCTTCAACTGCTGCCTGGGTTTTGTCGCTGAAGTGTTCAAAGGTACATGGCACATATTCAAATAATGTTTGCTGAATGCATATTAGTCCTTGACAAAATGTAAGAGTCCAATCAAACCAAACTTTTAATGTTATAAATTGCTAACTTTTACTTCATATCATATAAAAATAATATATCAGTTATAGAAACTTGTGAAAGAGATAAATAAAAAAAGCACATCAATATCCTACTTTTCAACTATAACCACTAGAATTGTTTAATATATATCCATATCACATTAACTCTTTTCCATATGGATATGTGTATTTTTTAAAATTTTATTTAAAGAGAAAAAAAGCAAAACAGAAAAAAAGGGCAGAAAAATACACAATTTAAAAAAAACACTAAGAAATCACTAGTTGATAAATTACATATTATCTTCTTAGAAATAGTTGTTCAAATTACAAAATTAAAGCATACAAAGTGGAAATTCAAACAGTGAGAGTACAAACAGTTCTATTCAATGATCCAACAAAAACTTAGTAATATGCTTATCTATCTTACTCACTGAAACATACATGCAGTTAGGATATATGTATTTTTAAATAAAAGTTTTATCATAGTATGACACTGTATGAAAACTGATTATTACTTGAAAATATGTTGTTTCTAGATTTCTGTGTGAAAATAATTTACAGTTTTCAAAATTATTTACAGATTATTAAGACTTCATTTTATGTTACTGATGCACCATTCATGTATATAGCTGATTCCTTATGTTATATAATTTTAGTAACGAAAACACTGCAATAAACACTCTTCTAGAAATATATTTGCATAGATTAGTAATTTTCTCATATTTCCAAATTAAAAGTATGAAAGAAATGCAAATATATATTTTTGAGGCCTTGATAATTTGATCATTTACACTATTATTTAGAAAGATTGTACCTATTTACAGTGATGCTAACAGTGTGTGATAGGCAATATTCTCTCAAGCAACAGACATGATATATTTTATTTTCAAATCCATTGGCTAAATATGGTATTATAAACAAAATAAAATTGAAGCTAAGATGGCATCTGATTGTTTTTAATGATTGTCTAAATCTGACCGTGGAAATCTGTGGTCAGATTTCTGGAGTAGGGCTGGGACATGGTAGCTGGTAAGCTCCCTCCCTGTGATATTCAGGTCCTCATTCTCTAACACCTGCTCAGTCCTCACATTATTTCATTTAGATTGATTATTACAACTGTCGACTTTATTTCATACTAAGGTTAACATCAATTAGATTTATATTCTGTGCTTTCAGGGTTTTTTTATTTGTAAAATTGTCCAGTGTTTGCAGATGAAATGATTTTGTCCTTCAGGTAAATTATAAAATTAAATTAAAATTTAGCTTTCAATGAGTCCCCTGACATCTCTGAGTTTCAAGTTCCTGGGAGAAATGTAAAATTACTGTTAGATGATCTCAAATTATGTGTTATTAGTGTGGGGTTACTGACGGTGAGCAGTGAGTCGGAGAGATGACAGTATCTTTAAAATTATTCCTTAGTCATTGGCTTTCACATGAAGATAGCACATGAGGTCAGGAAGACATTTTCCAAAGCCCATGATAGTTTAAAATACAACTAAGAGCTTAATAGCCTCAAACTTAGGAAGATGTCTAAAGAATATTCTATTTTTTCAGCTGTGCTCCTAAAAGTGTAGGTCACACATTATTTTGGATAGATCACAAGAGGTGCTTGTTAAAATTCAGATTCTTGTCCTCTCATTAGAGGTGAATGAGAACCTCTGGCCAGGCCAAGGATCTGCATTATAAACAAAGACTTCAGATGATTCTTGAGAAAAGGGAACTTTGGAAGCCAATGGTTGAGCCAAAGAAAAATTATTTTAGAAAAAGCATACTTCCTTTCTTAAATGGACTGTTTGTTTTCACACAACTCTAGGTAATGCAATAGTAATTTGTATTGTGTGTGTGTGTTTTCTTCCTTTCTGCTCTAATAAGTCTGTATATCACCTAAAAGACATGCATATTAAAGAATGTACTAACTGACCAATGGCGTGCTTGTTTTTTCAAGCACCAGATGGATAGATATATTACAATACAAGAAAACCAATTCCTGGACAAAAAATGTGAGAAAAGAACTCTCTTGTTTGTCTGGTGGGAGTGTTCAGTGATGTTATCACCATACAGAGAATCCTGGGGTAGCTAGAAAAATTGAAAATGTATTCCTGTGCCATGGTATGTTCACAGTCAAGTCCACTGTGAAACTTTTGTTATGATTTATAAGGAGAACTCACAATACTTAATGTTGAACAAGGCAGAATCATGTGCTTTATATGTAGCTCTTTAAATAATCCTGTTTGATATATGGGGATGACAGTAAATGAGTGACTATAAGACCGAGTAGCTTCTTCATGTCTTGTGTGGGTATGTGAAGACCAGAACCCAAATCATGCAGCCTGTATTTTGACAGAGGGAACTTTTGAAGGCAGAGAGTTCTGTTTTACTGTCTACCAGGAAAGTCACAGGTATGACTGACTTTTGCAATGATTTTGGGCTTTCAAGTGCCCAATTTAATAGACCTCAGTCTATCCTATCTATTCATGTCACACAGGGTACAAGTCATATGTCAGGGCTGATAGTCCAATTTTTCCTCAGTCAAAACACAGAACTGGGAAGGAATTATTGACAGTTGTCTGGTTTACTTTACCCTCATTGCTGGGACAAAATACTCAATACCTCAAATCAAGGAAGGAAAGGTTCAATTGGCTCACAGTGTATGGAGGTTTCAGTCCATAATCAGCTGGCACCAAAGCAGGGTGGCATGGCACAGGTGCAGCCATTCATGGTGACAGCAAGTACCAAAGATGACAAGAGCAAAAAGGGAAGAGCATGCCTGCTTCCCTCCCTTATATTGTATGCCAGCTACCCAACCCTGGGCAGATGTAGCACTCACACTGCTAAATCTCTGATGCCAGCTACCCACCCCTGGGCAGATGTAGCACTCACACTGCTACTTCCAGTGCTAGACCATGAGTCAATCACAAATGCTCAACTCAGTCACCTTCAAAAGGTTTGTCCCCTATGATCACATGAGTCTTTGGAGAGACATCCAAACACAAACCATAACAACAGTTATCTCAGGTGGGCATTAGTTGATGCTATCTGATCAGGATAGGCACAACTATGAAGCAGAAGGTTGAGGGGGAGGGTCTCTATTGCTGAATGCAGGCATTGGCTAACTGGAGCCAGTTCAATTGGCTAGAATGCTCAGGAAAAATGGGCCCATTTTCTTTCTTTCTTTGAAATGCATGAAGTAGTTTAGTTTTATTTTTAACTACATAACCTCAGGAAATCCTCTTTTAAAGTTTTTTTAATGTTCAACCAAGGACCAGAGATTCATTCTGACTTGTATGCATTCTGTCTTCCTATGATGTAGCTTGCATATACTTGAATGATGACACAACAGGAAAAGGATGGGTGCCCCTCAGAGAGATACCATTCAGATGCCCACCTGGCTGCACCCCTGGTGGGGAGTTAGGTGCAATTTAGTTAAGAAGGGTGCAAGGCCTCCATTATGCCATATGTTGATTGCCAGGGAACCATAGATGAGGGCCCAATGATCCACCACAACCAGTGCTTCCCAATATTGGTACATAGACAAAGTAGCTTATTGCTCAGCTGTCTGTTCTAGCCATTCACACAATCATTTAGCGGCTACTCAAAGGTTAAATATTCCAATGCCCTTTCTCTTGAGAGTGGCCTTAACTAACAAGAATTGATCAAGTTCTTCTGCTCAAACTGCGCAGGACTGACAGACTGAATAACTTCATTGCCTTTGGGGGTCTTACCAGGATCAGGTAAGCAGACAGACAGACAGACAGACAGACAGACAGACAGACAGACAGACAGATTGTGTCCTCCTCCCTTTAGGGTCTAATGTGAGCCACTTGTATGGGGAATCAGCGATCCTTCTCCAGAACTCAAAGGGGACTCAAGAAATCTTGGAGGCATAGCTTACTATTGGTACCTGGAGAATCTGGAGAGGTCCTTGCTCCATCTATGAGGGCCATGGCTGGTAACCAGCATGGTCAGCCTTCCTGGCCAATGCACCAGATGCAGTGATAAGCAGAAACACAGAAACAACACCCAGAATTTGTAAGCAGATTGATTTAAGTTGATAAACATTGATTGGGTTCATTTCCAGACTATCCGTCCTGACTCTGGTGATCTAAGGCTTATAGAGATAAGCAAGCAGAAAGTAAGAGGCAGAATGGCTTAGTAATTGGGAATTGGTTTATACAACATACGTCACAGTGACTAGCTGTCTCTAGGAGACAGAAGCAACTGGAAATGCAACAGGAACTATTACCTGGGCAACTAGGAAACTGAGGTATACTGGCCATGGGGGCCATTTTCTGTTACTCCATGATATCATACTTGCTAAATAAGTATGAAGGTTGTTTGTTAGCCAGATTTCCATTATTAAAACAAATGTCTGGAACAATCAACTTGAAAAAATGTTTATTTTGACTCTCAGTTCAGAGATTCTAGTCAGAGTGGTGCCATTACTTTGGCCCTGTGGTGAGGCAGCTCATTATGGTAGGGAGAGTTTGGCAGGACAACACCGTATAACTCATGGCCAGGAAGTAAAATAGCAAGGAAGACCCTAGGATCCCATAACCCCCTTAAAAGGCACAGCCCCAAGGATCTAAGGGCATGATATAGTGCCCTGCCTCCTAAAAACACCATCGGTTCCCAGAAGTGCCATCCTGGAGACCAAGATCCTGGAATTTTGAGAGGCATTCAAGATCCAAATTACAGCTCCATTGTTGGTGTTGATTTTTATCTTCTTTCCCTCCCTCACTTTCCTTCTTTCCTTCTTTTCTTCCTTCCTTCTGTGCTTCCTTTTTTCAGTTTTTATTCTTTATTGGTACACATTTGCATTACATAATGATTACATTCCTTGTGAGCAGTTATGCCCATATCTAGAACATCATAATTCTCTTTCTTAAGTTTCCTTTTCCTCCCCTCTCTCCCCCTCCTTTCATCTCTTAATCTCCTCATTTGAATACAATCTAGCTCCCTACTTTCTGTTATACAACTTTTATTTGATTACGTATAATTTGAGTTTCTCATATAAAAGAAATAATATATTTAAACTTGTGTATCTGATTTATTTCACTTAAATTTATGGTTCCAAAGTGCATCCATTTTCCCACAAATGACTCAATTTATCCTTTTTTATGGAAGAGTAGTGATCCATTGTGTATAAATACCATATTTTATTTATTTATTCATTGATTAATAAGTTATATCCCATTTTTAAAATTTAGCTGTAAGAATTATGCTACTATAAATTTGGTATGCATGTGTCATTCTAATCTGATGACTTCAACTGTTTGGGGAAGAGTTCAAGGAGGGGAACTGCTGGGTCAAATGGAATTTCTGACCTGAGATTTCTGAGGGATCTCCAACCTGATTTTTACTGTGGTTGCAATACTTTACATTTCCATCAAAAACACAGAAATATTCCTTTTGCCCCACAGTCTCACCAGCATTTGTTATTTGATTTCTTGATGATAGCCATTCTTTTTGGACTGAAATGGAATCTTAGTATTGTTCTGACACACACACACACACACACACACACACACACACACACGGAGCACAAAGCCCAAAATAGATCCCTGAGTTTAAAGTATGGTTCCATAACTCAGCAAGTGAATCACACTGGGGCATTATTTTTGACTTTGCCCACTTCATAAGAACAGAATTACAGGCAGTAACTGTTTTGTAGGCTTTTGGAGAGTTCAACAGGTCAATATGTGCAAAATGCTTGGAATTATACCTGATATTTTCTTAGCTTTCACTGCATGTTTGCCACTATAATAATTATAACATAATTGTTATGTTAAAAATAATATATAAAAAATCCATGTCACTTGATAGAAATATTATAAGCCATAGCTATTCAGTCCCAACAACATTTGGCAATTTGTATGAGAAACAGACAGACCAGGGTTTTGGGTGTAAGACAAATTCCATCATAAATCAAAAAATCTTAATGAATTATCCTACTGGCGCCTTAAACTGTGTCTGTATCTTTTAATGAGCCTTCTCCAGATGTGTGCCATCATCTCTTCGTGTGCACAGTTGCTCAGAAAGCATAGAAATGGTACCAGTGCTGTAAGAGGAGATCCAGGGCCTCCAAAGGAGGATGTAATAATCTAGGCAATCTGTGCTCAGCTCTTCTGGGGATTAATGTTGAGGTGCTGCAAGTTGCTGAAAGTTGATGAGTATTTTTGAGAAACAGTAATCTACAATGCCCCTGCAGCCTAGCAGAGTCAGTACAGCTTTCGGTAGCCCCTAATTATCTCCTGGAAGGAGTGTGAGCTATCAGCTAAGTGGACTGACTGACAGAACACACAGAGAGGTGAGGGCACCAATTACTCCCAGAGGGCATTTTGGCTTCTGAGTGGTCTTCATGAACTATATGCCAGGCCTCACTCTGGGGCCCACTGGAGAGTCCTGCAGATCCAAAATTTTATCCCCAGATTTAAAGGAATGGATCAATGGGAGATTAAAAGAAATCCAGATCAAAACACAGTTGGCAATTTCAGCCTCAGATCAAAATGAAGTTCCTCCCATTCGCTCCAGTCAGTTGTACAAACATTCCTGTTAGAAAATTAGAAATGTCGTAGTAAAAAATTAGGAAGCCCAATTAGTATCACACAAAGAGAGCAACAGAGTAGCTGAAACAGAGACCCTGTAGCCAAACAATTTGCATTTGAAGGTCTGCATGTGATTCTCTGGCTGCCTCAACAGGGATAGTTTATTCCAGGTCTCAGCTCCTCATTCATTCAACATCAATGAAAGGATAGTAAACATATCTTCCTTACAGGTTTGTGAGGAGAATGTGTGATTTATGGTCAGGGAAGCACTCAGAAGAGTGCCTGGTATGTAGTAAGTTGTATGAGTGTTGGCTTTCGTTATGCTATGCAAACATCTGGAACACAGTCCTGGCATTTTGTCACTGACACATCCAGTTGCTTACCCCATGTGTGGCACACAAGTTTAGAGTGAGCTGTCTAACATGGTCACAGCTGGCCACATTTGCCACTTGAAGTATGGCTCCTCTGCCATCTGGCCTGAGACACTCTGGGAGTGTAGACTACATGGAGCTTTTCAAAATTTAATACGAGGAAGGAGGACTGTCCGCTGTCTCATCAACAGTGGGTTTCTGCATGGCTTCCAGGTTTGATAATGTCATGGATATATTGGGTTAAATGTTATTAAATTTAACTTTCCTCACATTATCTTTTTAACGTAGGTACTAGGAAATGTAAGATTCTACATGTGACTCACGGTATTCCTACTAGGCAGCCGCTTCAAGCCCAGCACAGAAACTGGAGCAGACGCTGGGGCAGAGACTGACCTGGGACTCGGGAGCCCCGTGCTGACTCAGCATTCTCAGAGACCTGGACAGAGGAGTGACCCAAGCAAGTCTACAGTCTTCAGACATCTGTCCTCAAATCTTATCTGGCAGAATCCAGGAAGGTTGCACATAGAGATGATAATATTTACATAAAACTCTCATACCTTTCATGTGTAAAAGCTTATTTATTGTGTCCTATGATTACACTATTAATCCCATTAAAAGGCAAATAAAAATATCTTCCTGAAGAAATTTAGTACAGTTCCACCAGAAAAACAAAGAAAGAACGAATTTTTGACATCTTTTGAGTTCCTTTTAATAGGTCAGGAATCATCCCACGTTCTAGCATATTTACTAAAACTTTTTATCCTAGCCCTTATTTTTTGCCTATAAAAATCTGAATCCCAAAGAAGACAAAAGTTTTGTGGACTCATTACAAGACAGAGTTGAGATGTGGGTGCAGGTAGGCCAACCTTTGCCTCTGATTCCTGTTACATGGAGGAGCTATTCTATTTGAGTCTTGAAGAAAGCATTTGTTTCTTGGAAAGAAGAGCAGGTATCCCAAGCAAAGACACTTTGTCAGCTTTCAAGAGCTATCATGGTACTTGATCCCAGTTTGTAATGTGTTCTTCAGGCCTGAAGTCCAAGACCAAGGTGTTGGTGGGGTTAATTGTCCCTGAAGAAGAGCTCATTAAAGGCCCCATCAGAATGGTTTCTGATGGCCATTGCTAATCCTTGGTGTTTCCTGGCTTGTAAATGCACCCCTCCAATCTCCGCCTCTATCTCTGCACTGTCTTCCTTGTCTGACCACCTCTGTAGTTTCTGTCTTTTACACCCATTCACCATTAGATGTAGAGCCCAACCTGACCCAGGATGACTTTGAGATTTTAAGCTTAGTTACACATGTAATTTCTAAGCAAGTTCATTTTCTGGTTCCCAGTAGAAATATCCTCTGGGATCCACCATTCCAACTGCTGAAGAAGACAATGTCAGCACAGGGGCTGTGAAATGCATGGTCTGGTGTCAAAGGCGAGATGTCCTAAGGGGCTGAGAGACTTGCAGCACTGCATCAGGTGGTGACGAGACAGGCAAAGAGGAACTTCCAGCAGAGGACATCATTTGACTCTAGGAGGGAGAACTAGACTGAAGGAAAATTAAAGGCTGGAGCAACTGTGAATTGAGAGAATCTTAGTTTCCACACTAGTTCTCTAGCAAAATAACTAAGGATTTCCCTACCCTCACCTGTTTCCCTCTTTCCATCTTGTTTAGACCCACTGACATATTCTAACTAAATCTAGAAAGTCCATATTATTTAAGAATCCCTTTCTGAGCAGGCTATGGTGGAACATTCGTATAATCCCAGTATTATGGGAAGCTGAGGCAGGGATGGCAAGTTCGAGCCCAGCCTGGCCAACTTGGTGACCTGAGGGTATAGCTTAGTGAAGAGGTCCTGGATTCAGTTCCCAGCAGTGGAAACAAATTTTTGGCTTTAGCCTAACAGGCAAATCTAAACCAGTGACTGAAACCTTGCCTCCTTTACCCTGATGGATCAAATAAGGGTATTAATTTGAAATTGACAGTTTTTGAGTAGCCACCTGCACAACTCTTCCAAATACAGATTTATAGTTTCTGATCAGTTGCTTCTACAAGCACGCAACAACAGGAGCTTCAAAAAATGATCGCGCTACTCCCCGACTTACTGGCATGATAGCCTCGCGTTTACTAGCTGCTTGGTGAAACTTCCAATTGCACTCAAATTGTTACATTCAAGTGCTTAAATTTCCATATTGTCCAAAAACAGCAACATGATCAAAGGGAAATGAATATGACATAAATACGTAGTATATATGTGTTCTCACTTTTGGGAAAAACGTATAGCATATTATTTCCATAGTAATCAAGCTCTTTTTTCAAACTCAAATGTCAAAGAAATGGAGTCCTGGTCATTTAGAGACTTGCATACCTGAGCCAGAGTGATTTCAACATTGAGGAAACACTTTAACTTACTTTTAGACAACTGCCTTTCAAATTTTATTTCTAAGAAACATGTTTCCTTATTAAAGGAGTTTTAATGCTTTCTTGTTCCTCATTTACAACAGTTTGCACTTCCATTAGAACATGTTTTACTTCATTATTTGTGCTTCATTTAGCTGCCTTAATAACCAAAAATGCTAAGGAGAAATAATCTTCATAATTGCTACCTCTTTGTTGTTGTTTTTTTTTCAAAAGTTTCCATATAGCTCCAGTGTTGTATACGAAAAAATATTTAGTCTGTCACATTTTCATTATAAATTTCACATTTGCAAATATATGTATCCTTTTTTTCCTTTAAACTTATTTAACTTTTTTCTTTTAATTGTAGTATGCTTTTCATTTCAATTCTCCATAGTTTCACATTAGCTTTTCACAGATTTCATTTTAGATGCAGATTAATAATAAATTTTTCATGAGGCTTTCATAAGACGCTTACAGAATCCATCAGCTTTGCTTTTTGAGGGTGAAATTTAAAAACTGATGGTTGATTTACAGCAGATGTTCATCTCTACGTTGCTTGGAAAACTCAAGTGTCCCTGGGCTCCTAGATACCTGTGTCAGAACACTAGAAAGAAAACGATGCAAGGCCAAGGTCCAGAGCCCCTCCTGGCCTGGGAGATGGACAGAAGAGAATCAAGGCAGAGTCTACAGAGGCTTGTCTGTAATTCCTAGTGTTCTCCCTCTTAAGTCTGATAAGAAATTCATGGAGCATGTGTTTTGCTTTTAAATATTGAACATTTTACATATTTTAATATATGCCTTTGTGTGTATTCAATAGTCAATAAAGACAATTTTTAAAAAGTAACAGGAAGCAGATGGAAAACACGCTAAGCCCTAATAGAACATACCACAAATAGCATCTGTTTTACAACTCACTTAAGAGTAAATATAATCTCAAAATAACTTCCCCTCCCCTGTTTAATACTTAAATGTGACCCTATTTCCACACCACAATAGAAGCACTGGGCTTTCATATTGGATGAATTTTTTTCTTGGGAAGTCAATCTAAGTCAAAGTACTGTTACAGTAAAATTTAAAGAATTTTCAGTATGTAATTTTAATTTGTGAACATCCAAAAGAAATGCTGCCAGGATTTTTAGTGTGTAGAGATTTATTTTTCAATAGTCTTATTGATGTGAGTAGAACAGTATTTCCTCAAATGTACTTCCTAGAATACTAGCAATGAAAGATATTACTGGGCATTACAGACAAAGGGATTCTGATGTCAGATAACTATGGGAAATGCTTATTTAAAAGAAGATAAATTGATTTTTGGGCAAAGTGCTGAGGATCAAAGCTGGAATTTCACATGTGCTAAACACACATCCTTCTACTGACCTACACTTTTGGTCTTAAACAGTTTCCTTACAAGAGAATATCTCAGAATTTTAGTATGTTAATACAGGTCTTAAATCTCTGACACTAGAGTGACGGAGCTGTGGTTAGTGTGTTGGACATCTACATTTGTTTTCAAGATTATTTTTCTGGAGTTGATATTCTATAAAACCCATTTGGGAGACTATATAGACCAGGAGAATAAAAAACCAGTTCCATGTAGCCACCAGTCTTAATCTGCCTTTGTATGTGTAAACTTGTGTTAATTAAGATTGATCATTTATTTCTAGTTCTAATGAAGCGGAAGGTCTCATCAAATGTACAACATTGAAGAAAAGGAGAGAGAAAAAAAGGGTAAGAAAGTGAGAAGAAAA